>CM055274.1:84804067-84840580 GCA_029237695.1 Conchocele bisecta
TTAAATGCCCCTCATTCCACCACGGCTGATAAGGCACTTCACTTCATTCATAGTATGTGTTGTACGACGTGCACAAACAAGCAAGCCCTAGAACAGATTGTAACAGCTTAGCCAACGGATCGGCCTAATCAGGGCTTACAGTGTTCACCGAATAGTATATATCATTTGTGAATCCTTCATGTGTTTATCACATTGGCACAGTGTTGGCATGTTCGATATGAGCAGAAACGACCGTGATTGATATGCGCTATGCCGGCTTTTGTGGTGGGTCGGGAATAGCTGCAAGCATACATACACACAGTGAACACGTCTATATGAATTACGAACGTGCACAAGGCAAGGCTACTGTCATACGTAGAAGGTGAGTGAACTGTATGTTGGTTCTATTACAGCTTTGAAATTGGAATTTTATTTCTCGGAGCCTGCGCTAATGTCTATCATGTTTTTGTTTGTTTTAAATAGTTGAATATTGTGCTTGAAATCCAGCAGACTGATTGGCTGAGACTGAGATGGTTGGTGATGCGCAAGCGAGTGTGGTGCGTCCAATATCCGGATGCCATTTTTCAAATAATAGTTTATTTTAGTAACACAAACATACAAACATCAGTAATCGAAGCCGTTGTTGTTGTCGTTGTTGTTGATGGTGGTGTTTAACGGCCTATCAACACCACCTAAGGTCACTTAAGGCCGGGTCAACGGGTTCGATCACGTATTCAACCTGCTGCTTTCGGGGGGAAATCCCAAAATCAGAACGGAATATTTACATCGAAAACAAAATATAGTCAGCCCTGAAATTACAATAACCTGACCTGGTGCCAGGAACATACCACACCAAAGTCACTTTTCCACTTCCCCTACAAGTAATAGAATTACGTATAATCATATTACTCATATAGGTATAACCAGTTCAAAATCTCACATAGAAGAAAGCCAAAGACGTACATGAGGGCCAAACCAGGTTTCCGGTTGGGATTCCGGTAAGGATGAATCATGATCGTTAAATTACCCATCTCAGGCTCCCACCTGCCACCCACCAAAACGAAACCGATACGTGTGCACACAAAATCAAAGTTAGTATATGAAGAAAATTATAAAATAAACAATAAAATAATTAATCCTTATCAATTCTCTGTGTAACAGTGATAATATGTACATAATAATATTAACAGCTACTCAAAAGTGTCTGCGTCAAACTCTGCGTATATAGCCACACCGGTCTATACAACACTTACACAACCGTCTGCGTTAATCTTGCCCAGACGTCAGCGTTTCTGAACATATATTGACAATCTCAACTCGAAATCAACCAGCTTGATTGGTTGAGACTGAGCTGTAACACAGCTCAGTCTCAGCCAATCAAGCTGCTTGATTTCAAGCAAAATATTGAAGTGATTTGAAATAAAAACATGACAAATATTTGAAAGATTAGCACAGGCGGTAGTGTAATGTAATCTGGATCTGTTTCCCCCTGTCACTGCCCACCGACAAAATGTGTTCCATTTTCCAAAATAGCGACCAGCGTACGCTTTAATCAAACTGCGCGGATGTAAGCGTTAGCGTCAAAAGGTTTCTTTTGTATTACATGTGACTAGTGAGTGTCAAATTAGTTTATCCTTTCAATATCTTAAAGGTACTGTGTCTCAGATGGTGCCTCCAAATAAGCATTTCACATACAGTCGCAATTTGTTCTTGGTCATAAACATGCGTTTGTGGCTAAATTATCTCACTTGTATACTATGTCGAGGAAATTCCATGTTCAGTTTAACTTGGCAGTATCTGGAAAAAAACACTAGTCGTGACGCAATTCTTTCTCCGATCTATCGAAAAACCCGCGAGCAGTGACGTAATTCCTCATGTTACCACTGACTACAGCTTCTTGCCGATACGACAAACAGATAAACTTGTTTGAAATGCTTCAAAAGCTTTATTACAAGACATTGTCAGTATTGCAAACTTCTATATAGTAATCGCCATATTAACACTGTAATACCTTAACACACGATGTACGCACATGGCCATAAACAATAATGGTATTTAAAAATGCAAGAACTGAATGCTATGATGGGTGACGTAGTTGGTGACGTAGTATATACTCAAAGCTAGGCACGATGAAACCACGTGTGAGCACATCAGTGGGAAATATGAATTCTATATTTAGCAAAACTAGCTTTACTAACGCGTTATTATTTTGATAATAATTTATTTTTTTTCCTATTTGTTTTACTTTCTCAGATCATTCACAGGGGCAAATATATTCAGGAAACCTGTCCAACCTCAACAAAATGAATGAATACATATATAAATAAACCATACTTTAATTGCATATTTGTATCGTTTAAATGAATCAATATACTCCAATGAAGTGTTGGAAATAAATATGGATTTGTTAAAAATAGTGGTAAAGCTTAAACAAATAGCTAGCGTACTCAACGCTATAGTAGTATTTATGCTATTAATGGTTACATCATTTATTTAAGTAACCGAGGGCCTTGAATGAAACGTTCCTTCCACTGCCAGAGTATATACACTTGCTTACAACACAGACTCGCTGGACATTGATCCACTAAAATGGATATTTTTGTGGCTAATACAGGTCATTTGCGATTACTAATAAGCGCAAACCTAGAACAACCTTCGGGACATAATGAATTAAGTATGCTACCAGCTGCTGTAGCACTAATGGGTATCAGTGCCTTAAGCGTGGTGACACATGTGCACGGTACATCATTTTGATCCGATATATCAGAGTTACTGGTCAGACAGATTCAGCACCAATGAAAACGATGAAATATGCAGCTACTACTGTCTGTTTCACGAAACCTGCCCCTTATAAACAATGCAAAAACAATATTTGTTTCGATAATATTAAATCTTATCAAAATTTAAGAATGATTTGGTCAAATATTTATTCTATTAAGAAAACATAATTTGTCTATGGGAATTTAACATGGGGGAGCTAGAGGAGGTGTGGAGGAGTGAAAAAAATACGTAAATTTACTCCGAAACCTTGCTAGATAGCTTGGAAATGATCTTACTGAGAAAATAAAAGTAAAATTTTGAAAATAGGTCCACGATTTCAGAAATCAGAAAAAGTTCCCCATGTTAAATCCCCATTGACATCTTCACTCGTCTATGGGGATTTAACATGGGGAAATCATTTTTTCTTAATACAATCAATATTCATGATATTGGACCAAATGTCACACAATAAAAGGAAGGCTTATTAGTTAATTTTGATAAGTACCACGTGATCATACACCTTGTTATCCGAGTCTGCATGGATTATCGAAAGCTAAGTAACATACCAGTAAATGATGCATACGCCATCTCGCGAATATAGAACATAGTTCACATGCTCACCAGAGCCACGTATATTTCCACGCTGGATCTACCAAGCAGTTACCTGCATGTGGAAGCCAACGCAGAAGACAAGTGCAAGACAGCATTAAAAGCAGGCACAACAGGGGGCCGTTTCACGAAACTTCGTACGACTAAAATGTTCGTAAGTGCAAAATTATGATTGTCTGTAAATTTCACATTAGCAATGTTTTCTTGAAAACAATTATTGGATTTACATTTATTGAGCATATGCTGCATATGCAGCCTATGCTCAATACATGTAAATTCATAAATTGAAATTTACAGACGATCTTAAGTTTGCACTTACGAACATTTTAGTAGTAAGAAGTTTAGTGAAACGGGCCCCAGGTTTCTATGACATCAAACGAATGCTGTGCGGCGTTTGTAATGCACCACCAACATTTCCAGGGGCCTACGACTTTGAGGGATTCTCTCATCTACCTCTATGATCTCTTCATTCCATAACCGGTGACCAACATTGTAGCGACTATAAGCTGTATTCACAAGCATACATCACGACAGTCTGAAACTCAAGGCCTGATTCAACAGAATCGAACCCTATTAATATGTTCTTTGGGAAGATATTTGACACGTATGATACCCATACAATTAAGAAGTTATAACACATAGGTCAATAATCTGCACAACCGCGTTCTCGTGCTGCTTTCAAATGAAGAAATAAACACAATGTATGGGATATAATACATTCAAACTATGAAACGTTCAAGAGATGAATGCAAACAATGTACGAGTAATAGTATGTGTTAAATCCTTTCTTCTTCAATAATTTAATGTCTGCCGAGTTACTCGACGTCAATGGTTAGTCGACTATGAACCTAGTTGACCTATGGAATATTCGTGATATAGACTACAGATGTGATAATTGTCATCATGGATTGGATAAAATGTGGTAACTCGCATCTGTTTACCAATTCCATCATCATCACGAGGATGTCTACTCTTATATAACATACGACTAATGTATTATATTGACGATGTGACTTTTAATTGTGGGTGTGTATGTCTAATCAACTTTATCATTTATTAAACGTGCATTTATGACATCGTTTTATTATATTATTTTAGCATGTATTTGTTTCGGACGATGTCAACTACAATGGTCGCCATGGCAGCATTACTTTCTGTGTGTTATGGAGGATTGTTAGAGCGCCCTGTGACGACGACGACCCCGCCGCCAACCATCATGACTGGCTGTCACCATAATGGACAAGTATATCCTCCTGCATCTACCATATCACGTGGTATGTGATAGAATAAACAGGTCATACAAATGTTTACTGTTTTGGTGTGTTATCTCCTATAAGAAGATAGATAGTTCACATATTGCAACGTTTAACCCCAAGTTATGTATTACCAGATTTAATGATCAACTGTTCGACAAGAAATGGAAAACCAATACTCGGATGGGACATTTCATTGTGTACGTGGCTGAACTATAAGTCAGTTATTGTTCACATATTGGATTTTTCAGGAACTAAATGCTGAGGTCGCTAGCGCTCCCTCGCATTTAATTCCTTAAAAATCCAATATGTGAACAATAACTTATACATAATATTATATATTAATGGACCGTTAGGCAGTTAACATTGCTGTTATTCTTAAGGCACTGGGGGCCGTTTCACTAAACTAAAGTCCAAATTTATGATAGTCTGTAAATTTCAATTTAACAATGCTTTCTTGTAAACAATTAATGGATTTATATGCAGCATATGCTCAATAAATATGAATCCATCAATTTAAATTTCCAGACGATCCTAAATTGGCACTTACGAACATTTTAATTTGTCGTGCGAAGTTTAGTGAAACGGGCCCCTGGGTCTTAGATAGGTACTGTAATAACAGTATGTGGTAGAATGGATTAGTAACTAGGCATTATATTTGATTATTTAATTCCCATAAAGAACAGTTTGTGCCTTCTGAGTGGGCATGTACCTTTAAGTTAACCCTTTCACCGCAAAGTAACTGGAATGGATTTTAATTTTCCGACCAATCCAATCGTCACAAAACTATTTCATCAAATTAGTCCATCTATGCAAACGGTGTATTGTTTGGTTCTCAAAAATATGGAAATTCCTTTCAAAAAGTGCAGCTCCTGATGAGCCGGCTCATTTGGATCAGCACTGTTTGCATAAACCGCTATAGCGGACTTTCGGGTTCAAAGGGTGAAGACAGCCAAGTTTAGTACTGTTAGTACGTTGACGTTTCAGGGAGTGACCGGAAAAATAACTATTGCTACGGCACGTACTGTGACTACAACAATCAAGTGGTTCAATGGGATGATTGGAACTGCTTCCCGACGACGACGCCGCCGACCACAATTCCGCCGACCACGACGCCGCCTGGTAAGCAGACCACGTCACGTGACCCATGTCTATGTGTTTGTGAAACAAGCACACGTGTGTCCTCATATAAATTCCACATGTAGTGGCATTGTATACTCCAAGCTTTCCGCAGTAAAGTTGGGGTTCCACATGCCAGGTTATAATATAGGGAGACAGATAGTTTTGTATATTATGTAGATATGACATTGTCTGGCAAATAAACACTCATTCACCATACCCCACGTATTGATTGGCATTATTATGCACTTTATATCAAACATAAATTCCCTCACTGATATCAGGGGCGATAACCGTGTTTCTTTAAAATGTTAACGGACATTACTATGTATTCTCTGTATTATTGTGTGGTGTGCAATGATCATACTTTAAAATCTGTCGAAAATATTATATATAAAATGTTAATGGACATTGCCATTTAGTCTCTGTATTTATTTTTGATGTGCAATGATCATACTACATAGCTAACTCGTGCTAACGAGATCCTGTCTCGTGGGAACGAGATGCTATCTCGAGGGAACGAGATGCTATGTCGTGTGTCGTGGAATTGGAACGACTTAGCTAACTCGTGAGTTGTCAATGCGCATGCGTGACCGGAACGCGACGGAGCGACGAAGGACCGACGAAGCGTCGGAGCGACGGAGCGACGAAGCGACGGGTCGACGGGGAGACGAAGCGAAGTTTAGTGTCCTTAAACTTCGCTCCGTCGCTTCGTCGTGGCGACGGAGCGACGGAGCGACGGAGCGACGGGGCGACGAAGCGACGGAGCGAAGTTTAAGGAAACTAAACTTCGCCTCGTCGCTCCTTCGCCGCGACGAAGCGATAAACTTCGTGGCGACGAAGCGACGGAGCGATAATCATCGCTTCTTCGCGGCGACGGAGCGATAAACTTCGTGGCGACGGAGCGACCGTGCGACCAGGCGAGGTTTAGTGTCCTTAATCTTCGCTCCGTCGCTCCGTCGCTCCGTCGCCACGAAGTTTATCGCTCCGTCGCCACGAAGTTTATCGCTCCGTCGCCGCGAAGAAGCGATAATTATCGCTCCGTCGTGGCGACGAAGCGACGGAGCGACGAAGCGACGGAGCGACGGGGCGACGGGGCGACGAAGCGAGGTAGCGAAGTTTAAGGACACTAAACTTCGTCTCGTCACTCCTTCGCCGCGAAGGGGCGATAATTATCGCTCCGTCGCCGCGAAGGAGCGATAACGTTCGTGGCGACGGAGCGACGAGGCGAAATGTCCCTAATCAGCCACCATACCTTTGGGTATGGTGTGGCTGCATCGGAATTGACTATGGTGTACGAACGGGGTCAAAACCAAAATTACAGGTGCACCTATACAATTTTACAGGTCCACATGTCACATATACAGGTGAACCTGTAACATATACAGGTGCACCTGTAAAATTTACAAATTTACTTTTTTACCCACCTACATATTTTACAGGTGGACTTGTACAATTTTATAGGTGTAGCTGTAATTTTAGTTTAAAGCCCGTTCGTACACCATAATTCACGCAGCAACACAAATCCACAGAGTCGCGTATTATCAAGCTACAATAACGACTGCGCTAATCTTTGTCAATTCCATTATTTTAAAATACTTGAATTGTGCTTGAAATCGAGCTGCTTGATTGCATGAGCCTGGCTTGTGCTACATTTATTGAAAATAGGAATTGCCAATATGTGTTCAAATACGTTAATAATCAATGACAAAATTAACGCAGTCGGTTGTGTATTTTGAAAGAAAGAAATAATTTATTTTGCAAATGTTGGCAAGATTAACACAGACTGTGGTGTATATGTGTATTGCAGGTTGTGTTTACCGCGGTCGCGTGTATCCATTCAACTCGGTGATCTCGACCGGCGAGGACAGGGCCCATAACTGGTGTTGGTCTGTGCACTGCGGCTCGTATGGGGAGATAATGAACGGCGACGACTTCAATTGCTTTCCCACGACGCCGACGACGATACCGCCGACGACGCTAGGTGGTCCGGTTGTCGGCTAAATGCAGAATCGTGTCACTCGTATATATATATCGTATATATAGCGCGGAGCCATTAAACATGTTTTACGACCTGATATACACCTATTTCTAATGCACTCCTTTACTGCTTTGCGAATTTCATAGAGTCTACTTGGAAAATCATACATAATTCTATATTCTAATGCGCTATATAAATATCACGCAATCTGATTAGCTGATGGTCATACATTACAGGAATATCATTGTTGATGAACGGTCGCAAATTATTTCAACATGTATTCCTACACCAATACTAAGTTTGAGGTCGGTCAAATTTACTCTGCCACCAAATGACCAACAACGTGGGAAACATAAAATGTGTTCAGCCTTTGTGCAGTGTATACATCTACACTATTGCCTGCTCTAATCTTGTCGTTAGTTGTCAATTTCTTTTTTTAAATACTTTTGAATATGTTGTGCTTGAAATCCAGCAGCTTGACAACCAAAGGCTCAGGCAATAACGTTGCTTGCTTGCGAATAGAAATTGCCAATAGATGTTCAGAAACGTTCAACGTCTCTGAACATATATTGGCAATTTATATTCGTAATCAACTAGATAATTAATCTGGCAAGATTAACGCAGATGGTAGCGTAGATCATAATTTGCATCCGCGCAGTCTGATTTGCAATATAAATTTTGCAGCATAAAAACCTTTTGTTTTGGGCTTGACATTATAATTAAATTACATAATAACAAATTCAACAGATCTGCATGACAGAAATCACATTCAAACTGACGGCCAATAATATTATGTTTGTCTGAAAAAATAACAAAACTGTCGGCATATCTTTGCATTTGATTCTGGTCTGAATGTACTTTTATGGTTAATAAAACACAAATTATCTGGACATCCCGTTAACTCCACTTGACAATACCCTTTTGTTTTATTCTTACAACACCAACTGCGCAAGGCTTTGGACGTTTACTTACTAACTGTGTTGAATTGTTGCGCAGCTATACGTAAGGTGCATGATCACGTGGTTACAACAACAACAACAACAGCTATTGAAACTTACATAAGTGCCTCCGATTCAAGGTACGTATACTGTTATATTGTGTCACGGATTTTAATGAAACATGGCACATCAAATGCGTCTTGTTAAGCTGCATTTGATGGTCTCGGTAATTTGACCCAAACTTCTGTCGTTTGTGCGAAGTAAACACGGAAATTGGTTCTTCGCAAAAACGACATAAGTATGTGTCGAACGAGACCACCAAAATGCAGCACATGAAGAAGCGTTTGATGCGCCATATTTCATCAAAATCCGTTACATATTAAGGAAAATATAAAATAGTACTTACATTTGAGTGGGCGTGCTTTCAACACGTTCAGCCATTGGTTTTGTTGTTTTAACCACGTGATCATGGACCTTGATTTACGAGGTACATTTGTATAACGCGTAAATATACTATTTTCATTGTCCCGAACTGATAGAGACTTAATTCCCAAATCGCGGACTATATTTCAATATTAATTTTGGCAATTAAGTGCTGGTTCACCAAATTCGATAGGAATGTTCGACTATTATGCGAGTACAAAAAAAACAACAACAATTACTGAAGCTTCCAGAATCGCCTCCTATTAAAAGTACATATTCTTTCATATTGCCCTTATTATGTAACGGATATTGATGAAATATGGCTCATCAAAAGCGTCTTGTTATGCTGCATTTGGTGGTCTCAGTACTTTGGCCCAAACATCTGTCATTTTTGCGTTGAATCCATTTCCGTGTTTACTGCCAAGACTGACACGGAAATCGATTCTTAGCAAAAACGACATAAATATGTTCCGAAGTCCCGAGTCCACCAAATGCAGGTGCGCCATATTTCATCAAAATCCGTTGCAAATTAAGGAAAATATATACTTTGGAGTGGGCGCGCTTTCAACACTTTCCGACATTGTTGTTGTTGTGGTAACCACTTGATCATGCACCTTGTATATTTACTCACCCATTGCTTGACTGCATTATACGTGGTGTTTGTTACTATGAATACATGTGGCTTTGACTGGAGAAATGGGCTGATCAAATAGCACACTTCTGAAGATATGACTTTTCTTTGCAACATGGTTGGACTTCAAGGTACAGGCCCACTTAGTAGGCACACATTGTTCTTTATAGAAATTAAATAAGTGTATAATTGTGTCACTATTCATCCAGTTCTAAAAATTACGAGTGCCCGCTATACAGATATAATCATTTATTAATATTTATTTTACTGATAGTGAGGCGCGGTGGTATCAGGCTATTTTCATATGCAAATGAAACATAATATTGTATGCTTCTACATTTTGGTTAACATTTATATTCGAGTCATTTTCTTATCAACCCCTCTCTCTGCCTTCGCGAATCTTGGACACAACTTCTCAATTGCATCACTCACCACACCCACCCATAAACCATCAACCAATCCATTTCACGGACCTAATGTTTCACATTGAATTACAAGTTCATGCTCTTAAATTTTAGTTAACCTTTACATTCGAGTCATTACCTCAACAACCCCAGTAGCCTATTTCACCAACATTACAAAGTATAATTATCTAGCCAAGTATACTTTGAGGGAGTAATTTCCCGAAATCGATTATTTCATATAGAACTAACGACTGCATATATTTGATGATTACAAGTATGCAGAACTATTATACTGAGTTTATTACATTATCACAGCCAAAATGGCTGTGATAATGTAATAAATTCAGTATAATAAAAAATAATAAATTTATCCTTAAATTGAAAAAACATTTCCGTCAAAGTATACTTTGCTAGATAAGTATACTTGCAATGTTCGTGAAATAGGCTACAGGTCTATGTTCACAAACATGGATAATGCTTCATGCATACATCACTCACCGCAACTCACTCACAATCCACCCGCCAATTCATGTCCCATTCATGCACTTCATCATTGTTTCCCTCTTCAATTGTCTGCTCTTAGAACTTAGTCAACGTTTATATTCGAGTCATTTTCTGAAGAATCCCTTGGCATATGTTCAAGAAACTTGGACGCAACTTCATTCCGCATCAAACACCACAACCCACCCATAAACCATTCACCCATGTCTTTCAACTATTTTCCCGCTTGCATTACTCGGCAATCGCATACACTGTTATAGTTGACCATTTGTTATGCCTTTACCAAATAACTATCAGTGCCTACACCCAAGATGGCATCCATCAGTAACCAAACCAGTAAATAAATGCGGAGACAACCCGCCCCTCACGCCCTCACCACACCCACACTAACCAAAGGCTAAATGCGTGTTAAATGTTATATAATGTTAAAGACACCATGACAATAACGAAGTGATGTTTCTCACCACTCTGATTTACCTAAGTACTAATGTCTGTTTCACGAAAGCTGCCCAAATTTTACGGCCATATAAACAATTCAAAAACAGTAATTTGTTTGATAATAGTAAATTAAAGGAAAATTTAAGAATGAGCCTTTTTTTCTTTCGTGAAATTTTGTCAAATATTGGTTTTATTACGAAAAATCAATTTCTCTATGGGAATTTAACATGGGGGAAAAAGGGGTAGAGGTGTTGTGGGAGGAGTCAAAAAACAAAACAAAAATGGAAATTGACTCCGAAACCTAGCTGGATAGCTTGGAAATGATCTAACTAAGAAAACAAAATTTTAATTACAAAAATCGGTCCAGTATTTCTGAAATTCTAAAAGATTTACCCATGTTAAATCCCCATAGACATCTTCACAGAGTGAAGATGTCTATGGGGATTTAACATGGGGAAATTGTTTTTTCGCAATAAAATCAATATTTGACCAAATTCCATGAAATAAAAAGAAGGCTCATTCTTAAATCTTGCTTTAATTTAATATTATCGAAAACAACAACTGTTTTTGCATTGTTTATATGGCCATAACATTTGGACAGATTTCGTGAAACAGACAGTAGTAGCATTGTGAGGACTGTGTTAAATTTAGCATGTTTCTTATGTGCATTAAATGGGGTTTCACTGCTGCCTGATAGCGGCGCAATAAATAATTCAAAACCTCATTATCTCAATAACTCATCATGTTCAGATATATGATTGTCTGTGTAATCAGGCGTACTAAATTTATTTTCAAAGTTGTCCATTTCCCAGATATTCGAATATATTGTAATATTCCACTCGTTAAGTGTACTCGTCATGAATTTCTGGAACTACACGGGGTGAGAAAACACACGATCGCCAACTGCAGGCACCATCTGCCAGTTTTCTATGGCCTTACCCCAGCCCATATAGTTGTCTTCGACAGATGAATGAGGAGCCCCTAACACATGGCGGTTACCGACTTGTTTGGGGGTATTCATGAATTTCTGGAACCACACGGGGTGAGAAAACACACGATCGCTTACTGCAAGCACCATCTGCCAGTTTTCTATGGTCTTACCCCAGACCATATAGTTGTCTTCGACAGATGGATGAGAAGCCCCTAACACATGGCGGTAACAGACTTGTTTGGGGGTATTCATGAATTTCTGGAACCACACCGGATGAGAAAACACACGATCGCCTACTGCAGGCACCATCTGCCAGTTTTCTATGGTCTTACCCCAGACCATATAGTTGTCTTCGAAAGATGGATGAGGAGCCCCTAACACATGGCGGTTACCGACTTGTTTGGGAGTATTCATGAATTTCTGGAACCACACGGCGTGAGAAAACACGCGATCGCCTACTGCAGGCACCATCTGCCAGTTTTCTATGGTCTTCGACAGATGAATGAGGAGCCCCCTAACACATGGCGGTTACCGACTTGTTTGGGGGTATTCATGAATTTCTGGAACCACACGGGGTGAGAAAACACACGATCGCCTACTGCAAGCACCATCTGCCAGTTTTCTATGGTCTTACCCCAGACCATATAGTTGTCTTCGACAGATGGATGAGAAGCCCCTAACACATGGCGGTAACCGACTTGTTTGGGGGTATTCATGAATTTCTGGAACCACACCGGGTGAGAAAACACACGATCGCCTACTGCAGGCACCATCTGCCAGTTTGCTATTGCCTTACCCCAGACCATAAAGTTGTCTTCGACAGATGGATGAGGAGCCCCTAACACATGGCGGTTAACCAACTTAAGTCACAGGACTCCAATAATGCACAGTATGCACACTACAAATAACTACACATAAAGTTGTTTTGCTCGATTATATACGCCAGCATACAATATGCCGAGATATATGTGCAGATAAAGTCACGTTAAATGCTCCTCATTCCACCACAGCTGATAAGGCACTTCACTTCATTCATAGTATGTGTTGCACGACGTGCACATGAAACAAACCCTAGAACCGATTATAACAGCTTATCCATCGGATCAGCCTGATCAGGGCTTACAGTGTTCACCGAATAGTATATATCTTTTGTGAATCCTTCATGTGTTTATCACATCGGCACATTGTTGGCATGTTTGACATGAACAGAAATGACCGTGATTGATATGCACTATGCCGGCTTTTGTGGTGGGTCGGAAATAACTGCAAGCATGCATGCACACATTGAACACGTCTATATGAATTGCGAACGTACACAAGGCAAAGCTACTGTCATACGTACGTACAAGGTGAGTGAACTGTATGTTGGTTCTGTTACAGCTTTGAAATTGGAATTTTAATACTCGGAGCCTGCGCTAACGTTTATCATGTTTTTGTTTGTTTTTGTTTTTTAAATGGTTGAATATTGTGCTCGAAATCCAGCAGATTCATTGGCTGAGACTGAGCTGTACTACAGCTCAGTCTCCGCCGATCACACTGATTGATTGCGAGATGCGATTGTCAATAGATGTTCAGAAACGTTGATATCTGGGCAAGATTACCGCGGACGGTTATGTAGTATACAAAGATAACGGAATACAGAGGGATGGTTGCTGATGCGCAAGCGGGTGTGGTGCGTCCAATATCCGGATGCCATTTTTCAAATAATAGTTTATTTTTGTAACACAAACATACGAACATCAGTAATCGAAGCAGTTGTTGTTTTTCTTGTTGGTTGTGGTTTTTAACGGCATATCAACACCACCTAAGGTCATTTAAGGCCGGGTCAACGGGTTCGATCCCGTATTCAGCCTGCTGCTTTCGGGGGGAAATCCCAAAATCAGAACGGAATATTTACATCGAAAACAAAATATAGTCAGCCCTGAAATTAGAATAACCTGACCTCGTGCCAGGAACATACCACACCAATGTCACTTTTCCACTTCCCCTACAAGTAATAGAATTACGTATAATCATATTACTCATATAGGTATAACCAGATCAACTCTCACATAGAAGAAAGCCAAAGACGTACATGGGGGCCAAACCATGTCTCCGGTTGGGATTCCGGTATGGATGAACCATGCTAGTTAAATTACCCATCGCCTGCTCCCACCTGCCACTCACCAAAACGAAACCGAAACGTGTGCAAAAAAATCGAAGTTAGTATATGAAGAAAATAATAAAATAAACAATAAAATAATTAATCATTATCAATTCTCTGTGTAACAGTGATAATATGTACATTCAATAATATTAACAGCTACTCAAAAGTGTCTGCGTCAGACTCTGCGTATATAGCCACACCGGTCTATACAACACTTACACAACCGTCTGTGTTAATTTTGCCCAGATGTCAGCGTTTCTGAACATCTATTGACAATATCAACTCGCAATCAAGCAGCTTGATTGGCTGAGACTGAGCTGTAACACAGCTTGTCGCATCTTGTTCTTGGTCATACACATGCGTTTGTGGGTAAATTATCTCACTTGCATACTATGTCGAGGAAATTCCATGTTCAGTTTAACTTGGCAGTAGCTGGAAAAAAACACTAGTAGTGACGCAATTCTTTCTCCGATCTATCGAAAAACCCGCGAGCAGTGACGTAATTCCTCATGTTACCACTGACTACAGCTTCTTGCAGATACGACAAACAGATAAACTGTTTGAAATGCTCCAAAAGCCTTATTACAAGACATGGTCAGTATTCTATATACAAGGGGCATGATCACGTGGTTACAACAACAACAATGTCGCCCACTCCAAAGTAAGTATTATTTGATATTTTTCTAAATATGCAACGGATTTTGATGAAATATGGAACAGCAAACGCGTCTTCATGAGCTGCATTTTGGTGGTCTAGATAGTTTGGCGCTTCTTCGCAAAAACGACAGAAGTTTGGGCGAAAATACAGAGACCACCACTTGCAGCTTAACAAGACGCGTTTGATGCGCCATATTTCATCAAAATCCGTTGCGTAATAAGGACACTATACAATAATACGTACTTTTAATCGGTACTTGTTGTTGTTGTTAGTACCACGTGATCATACATGTACACCTTGATATAGTAATCGCCATATTAACACTGTAATACCTTAACACACGATGTACTCACATGGCCATACAAAATAATGGGATTAAAATTTGCAAGAACTGACTGCTATCGGTGACGTAGATGGTGATTTAGTATCAAGTCAAAGCGAGGCACGATGAAACTACGTGTGAGCACATCAGTCGGAAATATGAATTATATATTTAGCAAAACTAGCGTTACTAACGCTAATTATTTTTTTGATAATAATATTTTTTATTCTCATATTTTTTTTGCTTTCTCAGATCACTCACAAGGGCAAATATATTCAGGAAACCAATACAAATCTTCAGTTAGATGTTTTTTTCGTAACTCAATACCCCACTTTCCAACCTCATCTGAGGCAGTACCTTTAACGTCATTATGTAAATGTATATCGATGTAGGGAGGTAAGTTGGGTTACTATTTAAACGACCTACCAAGGGTGCCAGACAGCATAATATGAGCCGCGTCGCGAGAAAAAAATTGTCTTCGGGAGTCTGACGATGTCACAAGTTATGACGTCGTGAACTTACTGACGTAATTTCCGCTGAGATTTGCATGTTGCGCTCTGACTTCGAAGTTCAGTTGCTTGTTTCAGAGCAATAGGCTACGATACTCGGTCACTGCAACGAATTGACTCTCCAAAAGACAAAATGCTACCGTAGCACTCCCAAAACAAACACAAGGCGGTGTACCAAGCTGATATTGCGGTAACAAAAGTCTACAAAAATGTTAGAGCAGGGTCGGGTCTGACCGGCAGCAACCCATCAGTAAACACGTTTAAACCTAAGTTTATATATTATATTGCGCATGTGTCGAAAGTTCATTTTCCCGTGAGTTTTAAATTTGCGACAAACAGTGCAGATAGTATTGCCAATACGAATTAAATCGTTTTCCATATAACAACATCTGCAAACCAATACTTGCATAACTATGATGTAACACATTGTTGTATACATGAATGTACGTAACACATTGCTGTATACATGTACATGTATACATGAATGTACGTAACACATTGTTGTATACATACATGAATGCAGATTTATGCAGAGTGTGTCTACATTGGAATACCGATATTGTAAGTTAAGGTTTGTCACATTCAAATGAAGGTGGGTTTCTACAATTATTATAGGGTTAACTGTATTGTAATTTTGAAATTTGCGGCGTATATCAGAAAATGATAGGTCTGAAAATCTGTTTAAACAATGTTTTCCGACCTATCATGTTCTGATATACGCCGCAAATTTCAAAATTACAATGCGGTTAACCTATTTCTAATGCACTCCTTTACTGTTTTGCAAACTTTATCGAGTCTCGTTGGAAAATCGTACCGGATTGCAAGCTGGTTGAGCAGGTCATACCGGACGGATCACACAAATAATATTTTCTACGAAGAAAATAGTTTCAACACAATTACAAGATATTAGCGATTTCTGCATGAATGTATATACGTTTATGTTGCTGATTTCATTATTTTTCAATAATGAAAGGAATACATTCGTCGCTAGAATTATAATTGCCTTATTTACTATTTTGCGCATGTAATTTCACTCCAGTGAAAAATATTTCGATGGCGGCCACCTGTCAAACTTCCCTGATGTTGATATATTTTTTAGATTTAATGTGTTTAATGGCCAAAAGTTCGTCGGCAGCAAAACGTGTTTATCAGGTAACCTGTCCTGTATTGACCGAATACGTACTGACTGATCACATAGTGTTGTATCAGGCATTGACCTGATACAAACATCCGGGTTACAATGAAGTGAATACTGACGTTCCATTGGTCGGACGACGTCACGTGACGTTACCTAATGACGTCAGTGTAATGACGCAATGTAAACAAGTCCGCGTTCTGTCCACAGATAACGACGTCATATGTGGTCATTTTCGAGCATAAAAAGTTACCTGATAAACAGAATACCAGGCTAGTGTCTTTTGATATCAAGTTTATCAGGCTCGGCTCGGAAACGGTAGGAATTCCTCGGCAAGCCTCGGAATTCCTACGCGTTTCCTAGCCTTGCCTGATAAACTTGATATCAAAAGACACTAGCCTGGTATTCTCTATATATTTTTCTTGTTAATTTTACCATATGAGTATATAATGTATTAGTGTTTGTGTATATAGCTAGGACATAAAATCCTATTCAATAATATTTTGCAAACTTTACAACAAATATACCACAGACCTTTAAAAATGACGCTGAATTAAAATGTTCGTCTGCTGTATATTATTTATTGTCCATGTACCTCATTAAACACATGGTTTAACAACACTTTATAATCATGTCCATTGACAATGATTATAAAGTGCTCTCAAATCAATTTGTATTGAGAAAATATACACAATATAATATAACAGCAGACGAAACTTTACGTTTCCTGCGTTCTAAGGGTTAACAATTGATAGATGCACGATTGACTAGTAACTGTTTCATGACAGCTGCCCCCATGTTACGGCTATATAAACAATGCAAATAAAATATTGATTTCGATTAGGTTAAATTTTATCAAAATTTAAGAATAATCCTTCCTTTTATTTTGTGACATTTGGTCCAATATTGATTGTATTATGAAAAAAAAAATTATCCATGTTAAATACCCATAGACGAGTGAAGATGTCAATGGGGATTTAACATGGGGAACGTTTTCTGATTTCAGAAATCGTGGAACTATTTTCAAAATTTTACTTTTATTTTCTCAGTAAGATCATTTCCATATGCAGCCTATGCTCAATAAATGTAAAACCATCAATCCTAAGTTTGCACTTACGAATATTTTAGTCTTGCAAAGTTTAGTGAAACGGCCCCCAGGTTTCTAGGAAATCAAAATAATGCTGTATTGCACCACCAACATTTCATTGGTTTACGAAAAGATGCAAGGGGCCTATGACTATAATTCTCTCATCTACCTCTATGATCTCTTCATTCCATAACCGGTGATCAACATTGTAACGACTATAAGCTGTATTCACAAGCATACATCGCGACAGTCTGAAACTCAAGGCCTGATTCAACCGAATCGAACCCTATGAATATGTTGTTTGGGAAGATATTTGACACGTATGATACCCATAAAATTAAGAAGTTATAACACATAGGTCATAATCTGCACAACCGCGTTCTCGTGCTTTCAAATGAAGAAATAAACACAATTTATGGGATATAATACATTCAAACTATAATACGTTCAATAGTTGAATGCAAATAATGTACGAGTAATAGTATGTGTTAAATCGCTTATTCTTCAATGATTTAATGTCTGCCGAGTTGCTCGACGTCAATGGTTGGTCGACTATGAACCTAGTTGACTTAGGGAATATTCGTGAAATAGACTACAGATGTGATAATTGTCACCATGGCTTTGATAAAATGGGGTAACTCGCATCTGTTTACCAATTCCATCATCATCACGAGGATGTCTACTATTATATAACATACGACTAATGTATTATATTACCGATGTGTCTTTTAATTGTGGGTGTGTATGTCTAATCAACTTTATCATTTATTAAACGTGCATTTATGACATCGTTTTATTATATTATTTTAGCATATATTTGTTTCGGACGATGTCAACTACAATGGTCGCCATGGCAGCAATGCTGTATGTGTGTTATGGAGGATTGTTAGAGCGCCCTGTGACGACGACGACCCCGCCGCCAGCCACCCTTACTGGCTGTCACCATAATGGACAAGTATATCCTCCTGGATCTATCATATCACATGGTATGTGATAGAATAAACAGGTCATAAAAATGATTACTGTTTTGGTGTGTTATCTCCTATGAGAAGATCAATGATTTTATCCCGTCAAAACAGTGCGTATGTGCCGTGAAACACGGTGCCGTGAAACATTTTTGATATCCTGTTAATACGACCTACTCACTGCGTATGAATATGTGCGGTTGCTGGGAGTTATTTCTTTGCATTTCAAAGCTATTTGTAATGTTGACCGGTTAAATAGAATAGTAGGTTAGTGCCATGAATGGGAAAAATATCTGGCGCGGCTCGGAAACGGGATGTGCTCGGCAGAGCCTCGCCCATCCCGTTTCCTAAGCCTTGCCAGATATTTTTTCCCATTCACGGCAGTAACCTACTATTCTCTATATCACGTGACGGAACAACAGACATTTATAGTTCACTCTACTTTCTACGTCAATCGCTGGACAGTATTGTGCTCCACTTAGTTCACATATTGCAACGTTTAACCCCAACAAGTTATGTATTACCAGATTTAATGATCAACTTTTCGACAGGAAATGGAAAATAAATACTTGGATGGGACATTGCATTGTATACTTGTCTGAACTATAAGTCAGTTATTGTTCACATATTTGGTTTTTCAGGAACTAAATGCTGCGGTCGCTAATGCTCCCTCGCATTTAATTCCTTAAAAATCCAATATGTGAACAATAACTTAATAATAATAACTTAATATTATATATTGATTAAGGGACCGTTATGCAGTTAACATCGCTGTTATTCTTAAGGTACTGGGGTCCGTTTCACTAAACGTTGTACGACAAAAATGTTCGTAAATCCAGAATTATGATAGTCCGTAAATTTCACATTGACAATGCTTTCTTGTAAACAATTAATGGATTTCCATTTGTTGAGCATAGGCTGCTCAATAAATGTAAATCGATCAATTGAACTTTCCAGACGATCCTAAATTGACACTTACGAACATTTTAGTCGTGCGAAGTTCAGTGAAACGGGCCCCTGGGTCTCAGATAGGTACTGTACTAACAGTACGTGATAGAATGGATTGGTAACTAGGCATTATATTTGTAAAACATGGGTATGAAAATGGCATACTGGATCATAAACAATTGTTAAGAACAGTTTGACGTTTATATGCTAAGTGTATCAGCGATTATGTGCAGGTCAGAAAGGTCACGGGCATGTTAACTGTCCCACGTATGTGTCGCATATAATATGTCCACATGTTTCAAGTTTCCAATTATTAAAAAAAAAAAAAAATACATGTAATTGACGTTATGTTGAAGTTGTGGCAACATGAAGAAACTCTTATAAAATATTCAGTGTTTCATCACCCTTGTGACTGTCAGCAAGGTCAAGTCCGTCATGTCCGTGATTGTGTGAGTGTGTCGCAAATGTCCACATGTATCAAGTGTGCGAATATTAAAGTAATCCCTTCAGTACTAAAATCACGACGCCAACAATGACTAAGTGTTTCGGCACGCTTGTAAAGGTCGAGAAACATCAATGTCATGTCAATGGTTGTGTGAGTGCGTCGTATATGTGGACATGTATTATGTGTGCGAGTATATAGAGAATAGTAGGTTAGTGCCGTGAATGGGAAACAATATCTGGCAAGGCTCAGGAAACGGGATGGGCAAGGCTCTGCCAAGCACATCCCGTTTCCGTGTCGCGCCAGATAGATTTTCCATTCACGGCACTAACCTACTATTTCATTTATCCCGCCTACACCTACAAATGGCCGAAAAATGCAAAACAATTAACCCCAGCCACCGCACATATTCATACGCAGTGATTAGGTCGTATTGACAGGATATCAAAAATATTTCACGGCACCGTATTTCACGGCACATACACACTGTGTTGACGGGATAATAAAATAATCCCTTCAGTACTATTGGTGTTATGGCATGATGGAGAAACTATTACAAAAATTACGACGCCAACAATGGCTAAGTGTTTCGGTACGCTTGTAAAGGTCAGAAACATCAATGTCATGTCAATGGTTGTGTGAATGCGTCGAATATGTGGACATGTATTATGTGTGCGAATATTAAAAATAATCCATCCAGTAATATTGAAGTTATGCATGATGGAAAAACCTTGCAAAACTTTCGACACAAATGACCACAGACGGATGGAACTTCAGAAGCAAAGCAATATCCATCCACTTTTGTTATCGCATAGGGGCCATAACAGATACTGTCTGTTCCACGTTTTGCTGCCGACGAACATTTGGCTATTAAACACATTAAATCTAAAAAATATTTAAAAGTAGGTACTTTTTCATCAATAACAAAAAAAGTCACCCTCACCAAAAAAAGATTTTCCATCAAATATTGATTTTATTGTGAAAATAACACGATTTTCCTTTGGGAATTTAACATGGGGGCTAAAAATAGATTTTTAAATATTTTGTTATTGATGAAAAAGTACTTACTTTTAAATATTTCTTAGATTTACTGTGTTTAATAGCCAAACGTTCGTCGGCAGCAAAATGTGGAACAGACAGTAGTTCAGTACTGTCAGCACTTTGACTTTTCAGGGAGTGACCTAGAAAGTAACTATTGCTACGGCACCTACTGTGACTACAACAATAAAATGGTACACTGGGACGATTGGAACTGTTTCGCGACGACTACGCCGACCTTACCTCCGCCGACCACGACGTCGCCTGGTAAGCAGACCATGTCACGTGACCCATGTCTATGTGTTTGTGAAACAAGTACACATGTGTCCTCATGCAAATTCCCCAAGGAGGGGCATTGTATTCTCAAAACTTTCCGCATTAAAGTTGGGGTCCCACATGCCAGGTTATAATATAGGGACACAGATAGTTTTCTATGTTCTGTAGATATGACATTTTCTGGCAAAACAAACATTCATTCACCATTACCCCACGTATTGATTGACATTATTATACATTTTATATCCCACGTAAATTTCTACACTGATATAAGGGGCGATAACCGTGTTTCCTTAAAATGTTAATGGACATTAGTAGTTATTCTCTGTATTTATTGTTGATGTGCAATGATCATACTACATAGCTAACTCATGGTAACGAGTTCCTGTCTCGAGGGAACGAGATGCTATGTCGTGGCAACGAGATGCTATGTCGTGAGAACGACATACAGAGTGGCCTGCGGTTCTCTTACCAGGCGAATTGCAATTCCTGGAGCGCAGGATTGCAATTCGCGTTCCCATTAATTGCAATTGGACCGCAATCGGACTGCAATCATGTGACTGCGGTCCAAAGAGTTGGTTGCGGAATTGCAATACTTATAGCGCAGTTAGCGCTGCGCTCCGCTTTTAATTGCAGTTTACGCTCCTTTTTTTCTTTAAACTGCGAAAGAATGACCGCTTTACGCTGCGCTCTGCGGTCAAACCAGCGGACCGCTCTGTTGACCAATGCGGCAATAAAATCAGAATAGTTGATTTTTTCTGACGGAAAGATATATTTTCCTATCTGTATTTAGCCATTTAAGATCCATTAAAATATAAATAAATAGTAGAATTAGGTGTATATATTTCACATATTATTAACATTTTGTTTATCGTAATCAGGGATGTCGGCCCACGAGTCTTTCCAAACGCATTTTAGCTTAATCAAGTTTGCCCTCTTGCGTATCAAGGCAACGTAATATTTTACCAAATTTGAGTTTGCCCTCTTGCGTATCAAGGCAACGTAATATTTTACAAAATTTGAGTTTTGAGTTTGGCATAATTTCAGCCATTTTTGAATATACGTACTCTATATGATGTAATGAAATAATCCGTAGCATGACTAGAATCATGTTACGTTGCTTAAAGTCAAATTGTTATAATCCGCTGTATGTGTGTTCATGGCAGTTAACATTTTTTATGAAATTAGACCAATAACCGGATGGTCTTTAATTTCGACAAAGTCGGAAGAAAGAAGAAAGAAGCGCAAATATCGAAAGAATGACCGCACAAACGGTATCACGAAAGAATGACCGCACAAACTGGACCGCGAAAGAATGACCGCACAAACGGTATCGCGAAAGAATGACCGCAAAAACGGGACCGCGATTGGACCGCAATTAGACTGCAATTCCAGAGGGGACGAATTGCAATTCAAGGACCGCTGGATTGCAATTCTTGGTAAGAGAATCGCAGGCGGGAGTGTAGCTAACTCGTGGTAACGAGATCCTCGTGGGAACGAGATGCTATGTCGTAGTAAAGAGATGCTATCTCGTGGGAAAGACATAGCTAACTCGTGGTAACGAGATCCTGTCTCGTGGGAACGAGATGCTATGTCGTGAGAACGAGATATAAAACAATTCGCATGTCCCTTTTCAGCTTCCGTCAGTTTCGTTCACTACTGCAATGTTCGCTCCTACGATTCTGTACTACAATATACATAGTCCATCCCCATAGCGGGGTATACGACATTGTCAGCTGCATGTCACAATATTCATTGTTGGGTATATAGGTATATATGGTTTGCTGGACACTGGACACATAGGTGGTCAAATACGGTAGTGTACATGTATGTAGTGAGTGAATATCTACTGGAAGATACATGTTGACATTCCTGTGTATTGGTTTTTTGAGTGGTCAAGCAGGTTAACTGTGGGTTTGGACATGTGCATTGTACATGAGTTGAAGTGGGGTCATTGTGGACAGTGGACATTTGAATCTCGACAAGGCAACAACAATACTTGTATTAGAGACAGCAGACTGAGTTATCCAACTGTAAGTACATGTGCATTAGTTTTAGTGACATGTAGTTTGTGTGTGAATTGTGTGAATTGTGAATATGTATTTTTATACTAGTCAAAGGCTTTGTGAAATTTTATCTGAAGTTCAAATGTGATTATTTTTACTAAAGTGTTATTAATATTCTCAAATAAGCATTCGCCTAAGATTGTGAAATATTATACCAGACTTCACAGTAAATGAATTGTTCATTCATTGACACTTTAGTAGAGTGGCTAAGTGACAAATATCTGAGGATTGTTTTTTTTAAAAGATATTTTCTTTTTGGACATACATTGTAATTCTGGAATTTTTGCTAGAAGATAGTTTTGTATTGTACAGGTGGTTTTTGGGTGTGGCCGTGCTACGGGCATGTGAGAGCAGCGAGGCGAGGAAGCGAGCCTGCATGTGCATTGTTGAGACCGTTTGTTCCTGGGCTAATATGTAAGAACTTTCCATTATTACATTTCCATGAGTGGGGGACTATACTCTGAGGCCGGGACCTTACACTACCTGCGTGGAACATTACGTGTCCTGTGTGGACTGTGGATGGCCTGTGACCATTCCTTGTCCGATGATGGAACAATATTTGACCCGTGTGGAACATTGTCCTGTGTGGACCGTTACTTGTCCTGTGTGGAACATTGTCCTGTGTGGACCGTTACTTGTCCTGTGTGGACCATTACTTTTCCTGGGTGAACAAATACTTGACCTGTGTGGAACATTACGTGTCCTGTGTGGGCCGTGACTTGTCCTGTGTGGACCATTACATGTCCTGAGGTGGCCGGGTGTATTATTGAGTACTATCGTCCTGTATATTCACACTCACTGACAATGGAATCTAGAGAGAAGTTAATGCAGTTGCTAATGTAACACGTATCAGCCTGTGTGTGGATTTAGACACTTGTGTGGGGAATTAGACACTTATGAACTGTGTGGGATTTGCGCACTTGTGTTGGGAATTAGACACTTATGAATGGATATGGGGGAATTAGAGATGTATGTGGGGAATTAGACACATATGAACTTATGTGAGGAATTATACACTTATGGACTGGTGTGGGACTTAAGACACTTGTGTGTGGATTTAGACACTATGTGGGGAATTAGACACTTATGAACTGTGTGGGATTTATACACTTGTGTGGGGGAATTAGACACTTATGAACTGTGTGGGATTTACGCACTTGTGAGGAATTAGACACTTATGAACTGGTGTGGGACTTAAGACACTTATGTGGGGAATTAGACACTTATGATCCTGTGTGGGAATTAGACACTTGTGAACAGTTGTGGGGGGTTGACACTTGTAACATTATGTGGGGTAATGAGACACTTTGGAATTGTGTTATGAAATGATACACTCATAAGCAGGGTGGTTATTTGACATGTGTTTGTGTTGAAGTGTTGAGGGTTCACTTGTACTTGTGTGTAAAATAGTAATCATATTTTACTTGACGACGTGTTTTAACCATAATATACATGCTACACCTAATCCAACTGTGTTCACTAGTCTTAGCCATCAGATCCATCTGCCGACCTATCCAACGAACTCGTCAATTTGTGACAAATGGTGGCAGCGGTGGGATAGGTCATTGCTCGGAAAAATAAAAAGGTATATGTATATTGGCAATAGGACTATTGATATTAATTGGATTTAGGCTTGTAGGTGAAGGTTCATTGACGAGAAATATGGATTTTGAAAAGTTAATGGAACTTGGACAGGGGTTTGGTTATCAAGGGGATGAATTGCTAGCATTTATCGAGAAGCGAGAGGAGCTTACACGTGAAAGAGATGAGATGAAATAGGGAGCGAGAGAGTAGGAAGGAATTAGCCTTGTCTGAGGAAAAACAAAAGCATTTCGAGTTAGAGTTGTCTAAAGAGCAGACTAGGTTGCAAGTTAGAGCTGTTAGATAAGGAAATTGAACTTGAACGAGTTAGAAGTAGGGCATCAGGTGATATGTCTTTAGCATATGATAATGCAGGTAATCACTCGTACAATAACGGTGGTGGGGCGAAAATGAAATTACCCAGATTACCTCCCTTTGAAGAAGGAAAGGATAACTTAGATGCATACATTCAAAGGTTTGAGCGTTTTGTTGAAATGGCTGGTTGGTCTGAAGATATATGGGCTGTGAATTTGAGTACATTGTTGAAGGGCAAAGCTTTAGAAGTTTATTCACGATTGTCTCCAACAAATGCAGCAGATTACAAAACTTGAAGGACTCACTGTTGAAACGCTTTCAATTGACTGAAGAAGGATTCAGACATAAATTCAGAAACAGTAAACCCGAGTCTGGGGAAAGTAGTTCGCAATATGTTGCACGATTAGAAAATTATCTTGACAGATGGATGGAACTTGGAATGCACCAAAAACTTATGATGGGCTAAGTAATCTGTTATTAAGGGAACAATTTATGATGGCAATGGTAAGAATTTGGCTGTTTTTCTAAAAGAACGAAAACCAGAAAACCGTTCATGAAATGTCGGTACTGGCAGAACAATACAACGAGGCTCATGGGGGGTTTGATTGCAGTAGCAAATTGAATACAGGTAGAGACAGTCGCAATGTGAATCATTCCAGTAAATTTATTCCATCAGGAGTAGATCGCGTTCGTGAAGTTGGTAGGAAGTGCTATGGCTGTGGTAATCCAGGTCATATGGTTAGAGACTGTCCGACTAAGTCGATGGGTAGTGGATCAGGGTTTAATGCCATTTGATAAGTCAAGGGAAGGATGGAGTGGTCGAGGCCGAGGTCGAGGCCGGGGATATGGTAGGAATTTTGAGTCAGGAAACTGTGTTGTAGAACAAGAGGAAACAAGCCCAATGTCCTTATTGTTAGTTGTTTAATTCCAAATGAATCTCACTTGAACCTTGTTGCATTTCAGATTGTAAGGTACACCTTCAGTGTGGCCATGAAACTCCCTATTGTTAGTGCAGCCTGCAAGGCAAATGCAGACCGAAAACCGTTTAGTGGGTGGGATGCCAGTTTCAGAGGGTTATGTAGGATATACAAGGTCAAGGTCCTTGGAGATAGTGGTTGTAGTAGCGCAGTAGTGCGGAAAGAGTTAGTGAATTCACACGAGTTCACGGGGAGAACTCGTCTTTGTGTATTGGTTGATGGAACTGTTAGAAAGGTTGATGTGGTCGCAATTGATGTTGATACCCTTACTGGTTGGACAAATTGAGGCACTCTGCAAGGAAAACCCGGTCTATGATCTCATATTGGGTAACATTCCTGGAGTTAGAAATCCTGGAGATCCTAATCCAGATTGGATGGGGCATGAACCACATTTTCAGATGAAGCCAACGGAAGCACTTATACAGGCGGTCGAAACTAGGGCACAAGAGAGAACGGAATAAGTCTCGAACACCAAGTAAGTTACATGTTCCAGCACACCTATTAGTGATATCGGAGTAGAGGATGTGAAGACGCATCAAAGCCAGGACCCCTCCCTGCTCTAAAATCGGTTAGAGAGGCAGCAGTAAGTGGAAAACAATACATAGAGCGGGAACAGGAAGCACCAGCGCAGACAGATTCTGGTGACAGAGGCATCATAGCGCAAGTATGTGTCGGAGTTATTGAGCCTGAAGTGGAAGACCGAGATGACACAAATAAGACAGTTTCAGGTAAGTTGTTGTTACCGAGATTCCAAGCCAAAGAGTCGATACAAGACGTCCAGATTTCACCAGAGCTAGAGGTAACAGCAGCAACTCGAGGTAAGACAACTGCTTAGAGAATTTTCAGATGTTCTGACCGATTTACCCGGAAGTACCGATGTAGTTGAACACTCTATTAGGCTTACAGCAGAAGAACCAGTTCGCTCTCGACCATATCCTGTACCACATTCCTTGAGAGATAGTATGCGATCAGAAGTCAAATCCATGCTAGGTATGGGGATCATAGAGCCATCAAATTCTTCGTATGCATCTCCAGTTGTGATGGTGAAGAAATCCGACGGAAGTTACAGATTCTGTTGTGATTTTCGTAAGTTAAACAAAATCAGTGAATTTGATTGTGAGCCCATGAGTAACCCGGAAGAAGTATTCGCCAGACTGAGCAAAAGTAAGTACTTTACGAAAATCGATCTCAGTAAAGAGTACTGGCAAATACCTGTACAAGAGTCCTGCAGACATTTAACGGCGTTTATTACCTCAGAAGGTCTGTATCAGTTCAAAAAGATGCCATTTGGTTTAATTGGGGCACCAGCTTGTTTTTGTAGGATGATGAGAAAAGTTCTACATGGGATGAACCACATTGAAAACTTTGTCGACGACATTCTAGTTCCACTCGGAAACATGGCCTGCAACATGTACAGGTACTCACAGACTTGTTTTCCAGGTTGCGTCAAGCGAAGTTGACAGCAAGGCCAACAAAATGTTTGGTAGGTTATTCATCATTGGATTTTGTAGGGCACGTCATTGGAAATGGATGCATGAAACCTAACCCAAGCAAGGTACAGAGTATTCAGGAGTGTCCACATCCCGAGACAAAGAAACAGGTGAGATCATTCCTGGGACTGATTGGCTTCTACAGGAAGTACATTCCAAATTTCAGTTCCATAGCATCGCCATTGACCGAGTTGACGAAGAAGGGACAACCAACAAAGGTAAGTTGGGGAATAGAGCAAGAAGGGGCATTTCGGAACTTATCTCAGATACTGACACAGTCCCCTGTTTTGAGATTGCCAGACTGTGAGAGACAATTCATCCTGCGTACAGATGCCTCGGATTAGGGGCAGTGATATTACAGGAGTATGATGGAGAGAAGTTCCCAGTTGCATATGCGAGTAAGAAGTTGCTGGTCAGGGAACGGGCATACTCTGTCATTGAACGTGAATGCTTAGCGATAGTGTGGGCTGTACAGAAGTTTCAGACATACTTGTATGGCCAGGAATTTCTCCTTGAAACGGATCATCAGCCACTGATATACTTGAATCGTGCCAAGGTGGCAAATTCACGTATCATGCGATGGGCTTTATCTCTTCAGCCTTACAGGTTTAGAATTATCGCGATCAAGGGGTCCGATAACGTGGGAGCAGATTTCCTGAGTCGACATGCACAGTAGTAGTGAGAGCAGAAACCACAGTTGGGATTGCGAATGTAGTTGTTAGGTCTGTAATTACGACGAAGAAACCAGACGGCGTGTAAATAGTTGATTTTAGTGAGGAAGTAGGAGTAAAAAGTGGATTCTCCATTTTTACACTTAAGGAGGGAGGAATTGTCACAATATTCATTGTTGGGTATATAGGTATATATGGTTTGCTGGACACTGGACACATAGGTGGTCAAATACGGTAGTGTACATGTATGTAGTGAGTGAAAATCTACTGGAAGATACATGTTGACATTCCTGTGTATTGGTTTTTTGAGTGGTCAAGCAGGTTACCTGTGGGTTTGGACATGTGCATTGTACATGAGTTGAAGTGGGGTCATTGTGGACAGTGGACATTTGAATCTCGACTAGGCAACAACAATACTTGTATTAGAGACAGCAGACTGAGTTATCCAACTGTAAGTACATGTGCATTAGTTTTAGTGACATGTAGTTTGTGTGTGAATTGTGTGAATTGTGAATATGTATTTTTACTAGTCAAAGGCTTTGTGAAATTTTATCTGAAGTTCAAATGTGATTATTTTTACTAAAGTGTTATTAATATTCTCAAATAAGCATTCGCCTAAGATTGTGAAATATTATACCAGACTTCACAGTAAATGAATTGTTCATTCATTGACACTTTAGTTTAGAGTGGCTAAGTGACAAATATCTGAGGATTGTTTTTTTTAAAAGATATTTTCTTTTTGGACATACATTGTAATTCTGGAATTTTTGCTAGAAGATAGTTTTGTATTGTACAGGTGGTTTTTGGGTGTGGCCGTGCTACGGGCATGTGAGAGCAGCGAGGCGAGGAAGCGAGCCTGCATGTGCATTGTTGAGAACCGTTTGTTCCTGGGCTAATATGTAAGAACTTTCCATTATTAATTTTCCTGAGTGGGAGGGGGACTATATACTCTGAGGCCGGTGGACTTACACTACCTGCGTGGAACATTACGTGTCCTGTGTGGACTGTGAATGGCCTGTGTGGACCATTCCTTGTCCGATGTGGAACAATATTTGACCCGTGTGGAACATTGTCCTGTGTGGACCGTTACTTGTCCTGTGTGGAACATTGTCCTGTGTGGACCGTTACTTGTCCTGTGTGGACCATTACTTTTCCTGGGTGAACAAATACTTGACCTGTGTGGAACATTACGTGTCCTGTGTGGGCCGTGACTTGTCCTGTGTGGACCATTACATGTCCTGAGGTGGCCGGGTGTATTATTGAGTACTATCGTCCTGTATATTCACACTCACTGACAATGGAATCTAGAGAGAAGTTAATGCAGTTGGCTAATGTAACACGTATCAGCCTGTGTGTGGATGTAGACAATTGTGGGGGGAATTAGGGACACTATGATACTGTGTGGGATTGCGCTCTTGTGTTGGGGAATTAGAACTTATGAATTGGATATGGGTGGAAATTAGGAGATGTTATGTGGGGAATTAGACCACATATTGAACTTTGTGGAGGAATTAGACACTTATGAACTGGTGTGGGACTTAAGACACTTGTGTGTGGATTTAGACACTTTTGAATTGATTTATGGTGGGAATTAGTGATGTATGTGGGGAATTAGACACATATGAACTTATGTGGAATTATTACACTTATGGATGAGTGTGGGACTTAAGACACTTGTGTGTGGATTTAGACACTATGTGGGGAAAATTAGACACTTATGAACTGTGTGGGATTTATACACTTGTGTGGGGGAATTAGACACTTATGAACTGTGTGGGATTTGCGCATTCTTGTGAGGAATTAGACACTTATGAACTGGTGTGGGACTTAAGGACACTTATGTGGGGAATTAGACACTTATGATTCCTGTGTGGGAATTAGACACTTGTGAACAGTTGTGGGGGGTTGACACTTGTAACATTATGTGGGGTAATGAGACACTTTGGAATTGTGTTATGAAATGATACACTCATAAGCAGGGGGTGGTTATTTGACATGTGTTTGTGTTGAAGTGTTGAGGGGTTCACTTGTACTTGTGTGTAAAATAGTAATCATATTTTACTTGACGACGTGTTTTAACCATAATATACATGCTACACCTAATCCAACTGTGTTCACTAGTCTTAGCCATCAGATCCATCTGCCGACCTATCCAACGAACTCGTCAATTTGTGACACTGCAATATACGTATACACAACCACCTGCGCTAATCTTGCCCAGGTGTCAACGTTTGTGAACATCTATTGGCAATCTCAACTCGCAATCAAGCTGTTTGATTTGCCGAGACTGAGCTGTAGCACAGCCAATCCAAGGTGTACGATCACGTGGTACTAACAACAACAAGTACTGAAACTTCCAGAATCCATCTAATTCAAAGTACGTATTGTTTCATATTGTCCTTATTACGTGACTGATTTGTATGAAACATGGCGCATCAAACGCTCGTCTTGTTAATCTACATTTGGTGGTCTCTGTATTGTTGCCCAAACTTCTGTCGTTTTTGCGAATAATCGATTTCCGTATCCACCGACACGGAAATCGATTCTTCGCAAAAACGACATAAGTCTGTGCCGAACTCCATAGACCACGAAATGCAGCTCTTCAAGACGCGTTTGCGGCGCCATATTTCATCACAATCTGTTGCATATTAAGGAAAATATCAAATAATGCTTACTTTTGAGTTGGAGACGTTGTTGTTGTTGTAACCACGTGATCATGCACCTTGCAATCAACCTGGTTGATTTCAGGCACAATATTCAAGATTAACGCATTGGTGTACCGATGTCGTATATGTCTTCTGGGATGGGTGGCTGCATTAGAATTGACTATGGTGTACGAACGGGGTCAACACCAAAATTACAGGTGCACATATAAAACTTTACAGGTCCACCTGTAACATATACAGGAGCACCTGTAAAATTTACAAATTTATTTGTACCAACCTGCATATTTTACAGGTGGACTTGTAAAATTGTATAGGTATACCTGTAATTTTAGTCTTGAGCCCGTTCGTTCACCATAATTGACGCAGCAACACAAATCCACAGAGTGCGTATTATCAAGCTACAATACGACTGCGCTAATCTTGCTCTTATTTGTCAATTTTAAAATACTTGAATTGTGCTTGAAATCGAGCAGCTTGATTGTCTGAGCCTGACTTGTGCTACATTTATTGAAAATAGGAATTGCCAATATATGTTCAGATACGTTAATAATCAATGACAAAATTAACGCAGTCGGTTGTGTATTTTGAAAGAAGGAAATTATTTATTTTACAAATGTTGGCAAGATTAACACAGACAGTGGCGTACATGCGTATTGCAGGTTGTGTTTACGAAGGTAACTTGTATCCATTCAACTCGGTGATCTGGACTGGCGAGGACAGGGACAATAACTGGTGTTGGTCTGTGAACTGCGGCCCGGATGGGGAGATAATGCACAGCGACGACTTCAACTGCTTCCCCACGACGCCGACGACCTTACCTCCGCCGACCACGACACCGTCTGGTACGCAGGCCACGTCAAGTGACCGATGTGCATGTATTTGTGAAACAAGTACACGTGTGTCCTCATGCAAATTCCCCAAGGAGTGGCATTGTATTCTCAAAGCTTTCCGAATTAAAGTTGGGGTCCACATGCCAGGTTATAATATAGGGACACAGATAGTTTTGTATATTCTGTAGATATGACATTTTCTGGCAAATTAAACATTCCTTCACCATTACCCCCTGTATTGATTGGCATTATTATACATATTATATCAGACGTACATTTCTACACTGATATAAGGGGCGATAACCGTGTTTCCTTAAAATGTTAATGGATATTGCTATTTATTCTCTGTATTTATTGTTGATGTGCAATGATCATACTACATAGCTAACTCGTGGTAACGAGTTCCTGTAACGAGGGAACGAGATGCTATGTCGTGGTAACGAGATGCTATGTCGTGACGAAAATGCGACATAGTGAACTCGTGGTAACGAGATCCTGTCTCGTGGGAAAGAGATGCTATGTCGTGAGAACTAGATATAAAACAATTCGCATGTACCTTTCAAGCTTCCGTCAGTTTCGTTCACTACTGCAATGATCGCTCCTACGATTATGTACTACAATATACATAGTCCATCCCCATAGCGGGGTATACGACATTGTCAGCTGCAATATACGTATACACAACCACCTGCGCTAATCTTGCCCAGGTGTCAACGTTTGTGAACATCTATTGGCAATCTCAACTCGCAATCAAGCTGTTTGATTTGCCGAGACTGAGCTGTAGCACAGCCAATCCAAGGTGTATGATCACGTGGTACTAACAACAACAACAAGTACTGAAACTTCCAAAATCCAATTGATTCAAAGTACATATTGTTTTATATTATCCTTATTACGTGACGGATTTTTATGAAACATGAGGTATCAACCGCGCCTTGTTAATCTGCATGTGGTGGTCTGCCGACACGGAAATCGATTCTCCGCCAAAACGACATAAGTCTGTGCCGAACTCCATGGACCACAAAATGCAGCTCTTGAAGACGCTTTTACTGCGCCATATTTCATCAAGTGGGCGACGTTGTTGTTGTTGTAACCACGTGATCATCCACCTTGCAATCAACCTGGTTGATTTCAGGCACAATATTCAAGTACGTTGAAATAAAAAACATGACCAATATTGGTCAGATAACGCAGTTGTGTACGATGTCGTATATGTCTTCTGGGATGTGTGGCTGCATTGGAATTGACTATGGTGTACGACCGGGGTCAAAACCAAAATTACAGGTGCACCTATAAAATTGTACAGGTCCACCTGTAACATATACAGGTGCACCGGTAAAATTTACAAATTAATTGTGTACCCACCTACATATTTTACAGATGGACTTGTAAAATTGTATAGGTGTACCTGTAATTTTAGTTTTGAGCCCGTTCGTACACCATATTTGACGCAGCAACACAAATACACAGAGTCGCGTATTATCAAGCTACACTACCGACTGCGCTAATCTTGCCCTTATTTGTCAATTACAATATTTTTAAAATACTTGAATTGAGCTTGAAATAGAGCAGCTTGATTGCCTGAGCCTGACTTGTGCTACATTTATTGAAAATAGGAATTGCCAATATATGTTCAGATACGTTTAACTTAATAAATCAATGACAAAATTAACGCAGCCGGTTGTGTATTTTGAAAGAAAGGAAATTATTTTGTTTACAAATGTTGGCAAGATTAACACAGACAGTGGCGTTCATGCGTATTGCAGGTTGTGTTTACGAAGGTAACTTGTATCCATTCAACTCGGTGATCTGGACTGGCGAGGACAGAGCCAATAACTGGTGTTGGACTGTGAACTGCGGCCCGGATGGGGAGATACTGCACGGCGACGACTTCAATTGTTTTCCCACGACGCCGACGACGATACCGCCGACGACGCCAGGTGGACCCGTTGTCGGCTAAATGCAGAATCGTGTCACTCGTGTGTTACTACGTCTGATCTATGTATGGTTAACTGTATTGTAATTTCAAAATTAGCGGCGTATATCAGAAGAAATGATAGGTCGGACAATCTGTTTAATGGCAACGCGCTAGCGGAGCCATTAAACATGTTTTCCGACCTATCATTTTCTGATAAACGCCACAAATTTCAAAATTACAATGCAGTTAACCTTTTTCTAATGCACTCCTTTACTGTTTTGAACATTTCATCCAGTCTAATTTGAAAATCGCACCGGATTCTATATTGTAATGCACTCTATACATATCACGCAATCTGAATGGCTCATGGTTATGCATTACAGGTATATCATTGTTGATGAACGGTCGCAAATTATTTCAACATGTATTCCTACACCAATACTAAGTTTGAGGTCGGTCAAATTTACTCTGCCACCAAATGACCAACAACGTGGGATAACTCACAAAAATTTGTTTAGCCTTTGTTCAGTGTTTACATCTACACTATTGCCTGCTCTAATCTTGTCGTGTGTCAATTTCTTTCTTTTTTTAAATACTTTTGAATATGTAGTGCTTGAAATCCAGCAGCTTGACAACCAAAGGCTCTGGCAATAACTTTGCTTGATTGCGAATATAAATTGCCAATAGATGTTCTGAAACGTTCAACGTTCAACTTGATAATTAATCTGACAAGATTACGCAGATGATAGCGTAGATCATAATTTGCGATCCGCGCAGTCTGATTTGCAATATAATTTTTGGGCTTGACATTATAATTAAATTACATATAACAAATTCAACAGAGCTGCATGATAGAAATCACATTCAAACTGACGGCCAATAATATTATGTTTGTCTGAAAAAATAACAAAACGGTCGGCATATCTTTGCATGATTTGATTCTGGTCTGAATGTACTTGTATGGTTAATAAAACACAAATTATCTGGACATCCCGTTAACTCCACTTGACAATACCCTTTTGTTTTATTCCTACAACACCAAATACGCAAGGCTTTGGACGTTTACTTACTAACTGTGTTGAATTGTTGCGCAGCTATACTCAAGGTGCATGATCACGTGGTTACAAAAACAACAACTATTGAAACTTACATAAGTGCCTCCGATTCAAGGTACGTATACTGTTTTATTGTGTAGCGGATTTTAATGAAACATGGCACATAAAATGCGTCTTGTTAAGCTGAATTTGGTGGTCTCGGTACTTTGGCCCAAACTTCTGTCGTTTGTGCGAAGAATCGATTTCCGTGTTTACTGACACGGAAATTGATTCTTCGCAAAAACGACATAAGTATGTGCCGAACGCCGAGACCACCAAAATGCAACTCATGAAGAAGCGTTTGCTGTGCCATATTTCATCAAAATCCGTTACATATTAAGGAAAATATCAAATAGTACTTACATTTGAGTGGGCGTGCTTTCAACACGTTCAGCCATTGTTGTTGTTGTTGTAACCACGTGATCATGGACCTTGATTTACGAGGTACATCTGTATACGCGTAAATATACCATTTGCATTGTCCCGAACTGATACAGACCTAACTGCCAAATCGCGGACTATATTACAAAATTAATTTTGGCAATTAAGTGCTGGTTCACCAAATTCGATAGGAATGTTCGACTATTATGCGAGTACAAAAAAACAACAACAATTACTGAAACTTCCAAAAGCGCCTCATATTCAAAAAACATATTCTTTCACATTGCCCTTATTATGTAACGGATATTGATGAAATATGGCGCATCAAACGCGTCTTGTTAAGCTGCATTTGGTGGTCTCGGTACTTTGGCCCAAACATCTGCCATTTTTGCTAAGAATCGATTTCCGTGTTTACTGCCAAGACTGACACGGAAATCGATTCTTAGCAAAAATGACATAAATATGTGCCGAAGTCCCGAGTCCACTAAATGCAGGTGCACCATATTTCATCAAAATCCGTTGCAAATTAAGGAAAATATCAAATAATATTTACTTTGGAGTGGGCGCGCTCTCAATACTTTCATACATTGTTGTTGTTGTGGTAACCACGTGATCATGCACCTTGTATATTTACTCACCAATTGCTTGACTGCATTATACGTGGTGTTTGTTACTATGAATACATGTGGCTTTGACAGGAGAAATGGGCTGATCAAATAGCACACTTCTGAAGATATGACTTTTCTTTGCAACATGGTTGGACTTCAAAGTACAGGCCCACTTAGTAGGCACACATTTTTCTTTATAGAAATTAAATAAGTGTATAATTGTGTCACTATTCATCCAGCTCTAAAAATTACGAGTGCCCGCTATACAGATATAATCATTTAGTAATATTTATTTTACTGATAGTGACCCGCGGTGGTATCAGGCTATTTTCATATGTAAATGAGGCATAATATTGTATGCTTCTACATTTATATTCGAGTAATTTTCTTATCAACCCCTTTGTCTGCCTTCGCGAATCTTGC
>CM055274.1:84841080-84912630 GCA_029237695.1 Conchocele bisecta
GCAAGATTCGCGAAGGCAGACAAAGGGGTTGATAAGAAAATTACTCGAATATAAATGTAGAAGCATACAATATTATGCCTCATTTACATATGAAAATAGCCTGATACCACCGCGCGTCACTATCAGTAAAATAAATATTACTAAATGATTATATCTGTATAGCGGGCACTCATAATTTTTAGAGCTATGTCAGTCTTGGCAGTAAACACGGAAATCGATTCTTAGCAAAAATGGCAGATGTTTGGGCCAAAGTACCGAGACCACCAAATGCAGCTTAACAAGACGCGTTTGATGCGCCATATTTCATCAATATCCGTTACATAATAAGGGCAATGTGAAAGAATATGTTTTTTGAATATGAGGCGCTTTTGGAAGTTTCAGTAATTGTTGTTGTTTTTTTGTACTCGCATAATAGTCGAACATTCCTATCGAATTTGGTGAACCAGCACTTAATTGCCAAAATTAATTTTGTAATATAGTCCGCGATTTGGCAGTTAGGTCTGTATCAGTTCGGGACAATGCAAATGGTATATTTACGCGTTATACAGATGTACCTCGTAAATCAAGGTCCATGATCACGTGGTTACAACAACAACAACAATGGCTGAACGTGTTGAAAGCACGCCCACTCAAATGTAAATACTATTTGATATTTTCCTTAATATGTAACGGATTTTGATGAAATATGGCACAGCAAACGCTTCTTCATGAGTTGCATTTTGGTGGTCTCGGCGTTCGGCACATACTTATGTCGTTTTTGCGAAGAATCAATTTCCGTGTCAGTAAACACGGAAATCGATTCTTCGCACAAACGACAGAAGTTTGGGCCAAAGTACCGAGACCACCAAATGCAGCTTAACAAGACGCATTTTATGTGCCATGTTTCATTAAAATCCGCTACACAATAAAACAGTATACGTACCTTGAATCGGAGGCACTTATGTAAGTTTCAATAGTTGTTGTTGTTGTTTTTGTAACCACGTGATCATGCACCTTGAGTATAGCTGCGCAACAATTCAACACAGTTAGTAAGTAAACGTCCAAAGCCTTGCGTATTTGGTGTTGTAGGAATAAAACAAAAGGGTATTGTCAAGTGGAGTTAACGGGATGTCCAGATAATTTGTGTTTTAATAACCATACAAGTACATTCAGACCAGAATCAAATCATGCAAAGATATGCCGACAGTTTTGTTATTTTTTCAGACAAACATAATATTATTGGCCGTCAGTTTGAATGTGATTTCTATCATGCAGCTCTGTTGAATTTGTTATATGTAATTTAATTATAATGTCAAGCCCAAAAATTATATTGCAAATCAGACTGCGCGGATGCAAATTATGATCTACGCTATCATCTGCGTTAATCTTGTCAGATTAATTATCAAGTTGAACGTTGAACGTTTCAGAACATCTATTGGCAATTTATATTCGCAATCAAGCAAAGTTATTGCCAGAGCCTTTGGTTGTCAAGCTGCTGGATTTCAAGCACTACATATTCAAAAGTATTTAAAAAAAGAAAGAAATTGACACACGACAAGATTAGAGCAGGCAATAGTGTAGATGAATACACTGCACAAAGGCTAAACAAATTTTTGTGAGATTATCCACGTTGTTGGTCATTTGGTGGCAGAGTAGTAAATTTGGGACCGACCTCAAACTTAGTATTGGTGTAGGAATACATGTTGAAATAATTTGCGACCGTTCATCAACAATGATATACCTGTAATGCATAACCATGAGCCATTCAGATTGCGTGATATGTATAGAGTGCATTACAATATAGAATCCGGTGCGATTTTCAAATTAGACTCGATGAAATGTTCAAAACAGTAAAGGAGTGCATTAGAAAAAGGTTAACTGCATTGTAATTTTGAAATTTGTGGCGTTTATCAGAAAATGATAGGTCGGAAAACATGTTTAATGGCTCCGCTAGCGCGTTGCCATTAAACAGATTGTCCGACCTATCATCTTCTGATATACGCCGCTAATTTTGAAATTACAATACAGTTAACCATACATAGATCAGACGTAGTAACACACGAGTGACACGATTCTGCATTTAGCCGACAACGGGTCCACCTGGCGTCGTCGGCGGTATCGTCGTCGGCGTCGTGGGAAAACAATTGAAGTCGTCGCCGTGCAGTATCTCCCCATCCGGGCCGCAGTTCACAGTCCAACACCAGTTATTGGCCCTGTCCTCGCCAGTCCAGATCACCGAGTTGAATGGATACAAGTTACCTTCTTAAACACAACCTGCAATACGCATGAACGCCACTGTCTGGTGTTAATCATTGCCAACATTTGTAAACAAAATAATTTCCTTTCTTTCAAAATACACAACCGGCTGCGTTAATTTTGTCATTGATTTATTAAGTTAAACGTATCTGAACATATATTGGCAATTCCTATTTTCAATAAATGTAGCACAAGTCAGGCTCAGGCAATCAAGCTGCTCTATTTCAAGTTCAATTCAAGTATTTTAAAAATATTGTAATTGACAAATAAGGGCAAGATTAGCGCAGTCGGTAGTGTAGCTTGATAATACGCGACTCTGTGTATTTGTGTTGCTGCGTCAAATATGGTGTACGAACGGGCTCAAAACTAAAATTACAGGTACACCTATACAATTTTACAAGTCCATCTGTAAAATATGTAGGTGGGTACACAATTAATTTGTAAATTTTACCGGTGCACCTGTATATGTTACAGGTGGACCTGTACAATTTTATAGGTGCACCTGTAATTTTGGTTTTGACCCCGGTCGTACACCATAGTCAATTCCAATGCAGCCACACATCCCAGAAGACATATACGACATCGGTACACAACTGCGTTAATCTGACCAATATTGGTCATGTTTTTTATTTTAACGTACTTGAATATTGTGCCTGAAATCAACCAGGTTGATTGCAAGGTGGATGATCACGTGGTTACAACAACAACAACGTCGCCCACTTGATGAAATATGGCGCAGTAAAAGCGTCTTCAAGAGCTGCATTTTGTGGTCCATGGAGTTCGGCACAGACTTATGTCGTTTTGGCGGAGAATCGATTTCCGTGTCGGCAGACCACCACATGCAGATTAACAAGGCGCGGTTGATACCTCATGTTTCATAAAAATCCGTCACGTAATAAGGACAATATAAAACAATATGTACTTTGAATCAGATGGATTCTGGAAGTTTCAGTACTTGTTGTTGTTGTTAGTACCACGTGATCATACACCTTGGATTGGCTGTGCTACAGCTCAGTCTCGGCAAATCAAACAGCTTGATTGCGAGTTGAGATTGCCAATAGATGTTCACAAACGTTGACACCTGGGCAAGATTAGCGCAGGTGGTTGTGTATACGTATATTGCAGCTGACAATGTCGTATACCCCGCTATGGGGATGGACTATGTATATTGTAGTACATAATCGTAGGAGCGATCATTGCAGTAGTGAACGAAACTGACGGAAGCTTGAAAGGTACATGCGAATTGTTTTATATCTAGTTCTCACGACATAGCATCTCTTTCCCACGAGACAGGATCTCGTTACCACGAGTTCACTATGTCGTTCTCACGACATAGCATCTCGTTACCACGACATAGCATCTCGTTCCCTCGCTACAGGAACTCGTTACGACGAGTTAGCTATGTAGTATGATCATTGCACATCAACAATAAATACAGAGAATAAATAGCAATATCCATTAACATTTTAAGGAAACACGGTTATCGCCCCTTATATCAGTGTAGAAATGTACGTCTGATATAATATGTATAATAATGCCAATCAATACGTGGGGTAATGGTGAATGAAAGTTTGTTTTGCCAGAAAATTTCATATCTACAGAATATACAAAACTATCTGTGTCCCTATATTATAACCTGGCATGTGGACCCCAACTTTAATTCGGAAAGCTTTGAGAATACAATGCCACTCCTTGGGGAATTTGCATGAGGACACACGTGTACTTGTTTCACAAATACATGCACATCGGTCACTTGACGTGGCCTGCGTACCAGACGGTGTCGTGGTCGGCGGAGGTCGGCGGAGGTAAGGTCGTCGGCGTCGTGGGGAAGCAGTTGAAGTCGTCGCTGTGCATTATCTCCCCATCCGGGCCGCAGTTCACAGACCAAACACCAGTTATTGTCCCTGTCCTCGCCAGTCCAGATCACCGAGTTGAATGGATACAAGTTACCTTCGTAAACACAACCTGCAATACGCATGTACGCCACTGTCTGTGTTAATCTTGCCAACATTTGTAAAATAAATAATTTCCTTCTTTCAAAATACACCACCGACTGCGTTAATTTTGTCATTGATTATTAACGTATCTGAACATATATTGGCAATTCCTATTTTCAATAAATGTAGCACAAGTCAGGCTCAGACAATCAAGCTGCTCGATTTCAAGCACAATTCAAGTATTTTAAAATTGACAAATAAGAGCAAGATTAGCGCAGTCGGTATTGTAGCTTGATAATACGCGACTCTGTGGATTTGTGTTGCTGCGTCAATTATGGTGAACGAACGGGCTCAAGACTAAAATTACAGGTATACCTATACAATTTTACAAGTCCACCTGTAAAATATGCAGGTTGGTACAAATAAATTTGTAAATTTTACAGGTGCTCCTGTATATGTTACAGGTGAACCTGTAAAGTTTTATATGTGCACCTGTAATTTTGGTGTTGACCCCGTTCGTACACCATAGTCAATTCTAATGCAGCCACCCATCCCAGAAGACATATACGACATCGGTACACCAATTCGTTAATCTTGAATATTGTGCCTGAAATCAACCAGGTTGATTTCAAGGTGCATGATCACGTGATTACAACAACAACAACGTCTCCAACTCAAAAGTAAGCATTATTTGATATTTTCCTTAATATGCAACGGATTGTGATGAAATATGGCGCCGCAAACGCGTCTTGAAGAGCTGCATTTCGTGGTCTATGGAGTTCGGCACAGACTTATGTCGTTTTTGCGAAGAATCGATTTCCGTGTCGGTGGATACTGAAATCGATTATTTGCAAAAACGACAGAGTTTGGGCAACAAATACAGAGACCACCAAATGTATAACAAGACGAGCGTTTGATGCGCCATTGTTTTTCATACAGATCAGTCACGTAATAAGGACAATATGAAACAATACGTACTTTGAATTAGATGGATTCTGGAAGTTTCAGTACTTGTTGTTGTTAGTACCACGTGATCGTACACCTTGGATTGGCTGTGCTACAGCTCAGTCTCGGCAAATCAAACTGCTTGATTGCGAGTTGAGATTGCCAATAGATGTTCACAAACGTTGACACCTGGGCAAGATTAGCGCAGGTGGTTGTGTATACGTATATTGCAGCTTACAATGTCGTATGCCCCGCTATGGGGATGGACTATGTATATTGTAGTACAGAATCGTAGGAGCGAACATTGCAGTAGTGAACGAAACTGACGGAAGCTGAAAAGGGACATGCGAATTGTTTTATATCTCGTTCTCACGACATAGCATCTCGTTCCCACGAGACAGGATCTCGTTACCACGAGTTAGCTATGTCTTTCCCACGAGATAGCAACTCTTTACTACGACATAGCATCTCGTTCCCACGAGGATCTCGTTACCACGAGTTAGCTACACTCCCGCCTGCGATTCTCTTACCAAGAATTGCAATCCAGCGGTCCTTGAATTGCAATTCGTCCCCTCTGGAATTGCAGTCTAATTGCGGTCCAATCGCGGTCCCGTTTTTTCGGTCATTCTTTCGCGATACCGTTTGTGCGGTCATTCTTTCGCGGTCCAGTTTGTGCGGTCATTCTTTCGTGATACCGTTTGTGCGGTCATTCTTTCGATATTTGCGCTTCTTTCTTCTTTCTTCCGACTTTGTCGAAATTAAAGACCATCCGGTTATTGGTCTAATTTCATAAAAAAATGTTAACTGCCATGAACACGCATACAGCGGATTATAACAATTTGACTTTAAGCAACGTAACATGATTCTAGTCATGCTACGGATTATTTCATTATATCATATAGAGTATATTCAAAAATGGCTGAAATTATGCCAAACTCAAAACTCAAATTTTGTAAAATATTACGTTGCCTTGATACGCAAGAGGGCAAACTCGAATTTTGTAAAATATTACGTTGCCTTGATACGCAAGAGGGCAAACTTGATTAAGCTAAAATTGCGTTTGGAAAGACTCGTCCGGGACATCCCTGATTACGATAAACAAAATGTTAATAATATGTGAAATATATACACCTAATTCTACTATTTATTTATATTTTAATGGATCTTAAATGGCTAAATACAGATAGGAAAATATATCTTTCCGTCTGAAAAAATCAACTATTCTGATTTTATTGCCGCATTGGTCAACAGAGCGGTCCGCTGGTTTGACCGCAGAGCGCAGCGTAAAGCGGTCATTCTTTCGCAGTTTAAAGAAAAAAAGGAGCGTAAACTGCAATTAAAAGCGGAGCGCAGCGCTAACTGCGCTATAAGTATTGCAATTCCGCAACCAAATTTGGACCGCAGTCACATGATTGCAGTCCGATTGCGGTCCAATTGCAATTAATGGGAACGCGAATTGCAATCCTGCGCTCCAGGAATTGCAATTCGCCTGGTAAGAGAACCGCAGGCCACTCTGTATGTCGTTCTCACGACATAGCATCTCGTTGCCACGACATAGCATCTCGTTCCCTCGAGACAGGAACTCGTTACCATGAGTTAGCTATGTAGTATGATCATTGCACATCAACAATAAATACAGAGAATAACTACTAATGTCCATTAACATTTTAAGGAAACACGGTTATCGCCCCTTATATCAGTGTAGAAATTTACGTCGGATATAAAATGTATAATAATGTCAATCAATACGTGGGGTAATGGTGAATGAATGTTTGTTTTGCCAGAAAATGTCATATCTACAGAACATAGAAAACTATCTGTGACCCTTATAACCTGGCATGTGGGACCCCAACTTTAATGCGGAAAGTTTTGAGAATACAATGCCACTCCTTGGGGAATTTGCATGAGGACACATGTGTACTTGTTTCACAAACACATAGACATGGGTCACGTGACATGGTCTGCTTACCAGGCGGCGTCGTGGTCGGCGAAGGTAAGGTCGGCGTAGTCGTCGGGAAGCAGTTCCAATCGTCCCAGTGTACCATTTTATTGTTGTAGTCACAGTAGGTGCCGTAGCAATAGTTACTTTCTCGGTCACTCCCTGAAAAGTCAAAGTGCTGACAGTACTGAACTACTGTCTGTTCCACATTTTGCTGCCGACGAACGTTTGGCTATTAAACACAGTAAATCCAAGAAATATTTAAAAGTAAGTACTTTTTCATCAATAACAAAATATTTAAAAATCTATTTTTAGCCCCCATGTTAAATTCCCAAAGGAAAATCGTGTTATTTTCACAATAAAATCAATATTTGATGGAAAATCATTTTTTGGTGAGGGCGATTTTTTTGTTATTGATGAAAAAATACCTACTTTCAAATATTTTTTAGATTTAATGTGTTTAATAGCCAAATGTTCGTCGGCAGCAAAACGTGGAACAGACAGTATCTGTTATGGCCCCTATGCGATAACAAAAGTGGATGGATATTGCTTTGCTTCTGAAGTTCCATCCGTCTGTGGTCATTTGTGTCGAAAGTTTTGCAAGGTTTTTCCATCATGCATAACTTCAATATTACTGGATGGATTATTTTAATATTCGCACACATAATACATGTCCACATATTCGACGCACTCACACAACCATTGACATGACATTGATGTTTCTGACCTTTACAAGCGTACCGAAACACTTAGCCATTGTTGGCGTCGTAATTTTTGTAATAGTTTCTCCATCATGCCATAACACCAATAGTACTGAAGGGATTATTTTATTATCCCGTCAACACAGTGTGTATGTGCCGTGAAATACGGTGCCGTGAAATATTTTTGATATCCTGTCAATACGACCTAATCACTGCGTATGAATATGTGCGGTGGCTGGGGTTATTTGTTTTGCATTTTTCGGCCATTTGTAGGTGTAGGCGGGATAAATGAAATAGTAGGTTAGTGCCGTGAATGGAAAATCTATCTGGCGCGACACGGAAACGGGATGTGCTTGGCAGAGCCTTGCCCATCCCGTTTCCTGAGCCTTGCCAGATATTATTTCCCATTCACGGCACTAACCTACTATTCTCTATATACTCGCACACATAATACATGTTTCTCGACCTTTACAAGCGTGCCGAAACACTTAGTCATTGTTGGCGTCGTGATTTTAGTACTGAAGGGATTACTTTAATATTCGCACACTTGATACATGTGGACATTTGCGACACACTCACACAATCACGGACATGACGGACTTGACCTTGCTGACAGTCACAAGGGTGATGAAACACTGAATATTTTATAAGAGTTTCTTCATGTTGCCACAACTTCAACATAACGTCAATTATATGTATTTTTTTAATAATTGGAAACTTGAAACATGTGGACATATTATATGCGACACATACGTGGGACAGTTAACATGCCCGTGACCTTTCTGACCTGCACATAATCGCTGATACACTTAGCATATAAACGTCAAACTGTTCTTAACAATTGTTTATGATCCAGTATGCCATTTTCATACCCATGTTTTACAAATATAATGCCTAGTTACCAATCCATTCTATCACGTACTGTTAGTACAGTACCTATCTGAGACCCAGGGGCCCGTTTCACTGAACTTCGCACGACTAAAATGTTCGTAAGTGTCAATTTAGGATCGTCTGGAAAGTTCAATTGATCGATTTACATTTATTGAGCAGCCTATGCTCAACAAATGGAAATCCATTAATTGTTTACAAGAAAGCATTGTCAATGTGAAATTTACGGACTATCATAATTCTGGATTTACGAACATTTTTGTCGTACAACGTTTAGTGAAACGGACCCAGTACCTTAAGAATAACAGCGATGTTAACTGCATAACGGTCCATTAATCAATATATAATATTAAGTTATTATTATTAAGTTATTGTTCACATATTGGATTTTTAAGGAATTAAATGCGAGGGAGCATTAGCGACCGCAGCATTTAGTTCCTGAAAAAAACAAATATGTGAACAATAACTGACTTATAGTTCAGACAAGTATACAATGCAATGTCCCATCCAAGTATTTATTTTCCATTTCCTGTCGAAAAGTTGATCATTAAATCTGGTAATACATAACTTGTTGGGGTTAAACGTTGCAATATGTGAACTAAGTGGAGCACAATACTGTCCAGCGATTGACGTAGAAAATAGAGTGAACTATAAATGTCTGTTGTTCCGTCACGTGATATAGAGAATAGTAGGTTACTGCCGTGAATGGGAAAAAATATCTGGCAAGGCTTAGGAAACGGGATGGGCGAGGCTCTGCCGAGCACATCCCGTTTCCGAGCCGCGCCAGATATTTTTCCCATTCATGGCACTAACCTACTATTCTATTTATCCCGTCAACATTACAAATAGCTTTGAAATGCAAAGAAATAACTCCCAGCAACCGCACATATTCATACGCAGTGAGTAGGTCGTATTGACAGGATATCAAAAATGTTTCACGGCACCGTGTTTCACGGCACATACGCACTGTTTTGACGGGATAAAATCATTGATCTTCTCATAGGAGATAACACACCAAAACAGTAATCATTTTTATGACCTGTTTATTCTATCACATACCATGTGATATGGTAGATCCAGGAGGATATACTTGTCCATTATGGTGACAGCCAGTCAGGGTGGCTGGCGGCGGGGTCGTCGTCGTCACAGGGCGCTCTAACAATCCTCCATAACACACATACAGTATTGTTACCATGGAGACCATTGTAGTTGACATCGTCCGAAACAAATACATGCTAAAATAATATAATAAAACGATGTCATAAATGCACGTTTAATAAATGATAAAGTTGATTAGACGTACACACCCACAATTAAAAGACACATCGGTAATATAATACATTAGCCGTACGTTATATAATAGTAGACATCCTCGTGATGATGATGGAATTGGTAAACAGATGCGAGTTACCCCATTTTATCAAAGCCATGGTGACAATTATCACATCTGTAGTCTATTTCATGAATATTCCCTAGGTCAACTAGGTTCATAGTCGACTAACTATTGACGTCGAGTAAATTGTCAATGGAAATGATTATAAAGTGTTGTTAAACCATATGTTTAATGAGGTACATGGAAAATAAATATATAGAGAATACCAGGCTAGTGTCTTTTGATATCAAGTTTATCAGGCAAGGCTAGGAAACGCGTAGGAATTCCGAGGCTTGCCGAGGAATTCCTACCGTTTCCGACAATATCGGTATTCCAATATGCAGATATGTAGACACACTCTGCATAAATCTGCATTCATGTATGTATACAACAATGTGTTACGTACATTCATGTATACATGTATACAGCAATGTGTTACGTACATGCATGCATACAACAATGTGTTACATCATAGTTATGCAAGTCTTGGTTTGCAGATGTTGTTATATGGAAAACGATTTAATTCGTATTGACAATACTATCTGCATTGTTTGTCGCAAATTTAAAACTCACGGGAAAATGAACTTTCGACACATGCGCAATATAATATATAAACCTAGGTTTAAACGTGTTTACTGATGTGGGTGGGGGGGGGGGGGGGGGGGGGGCTGGTTAGTGGTGACGGCCGGTTAGACCCGACCTCGCTCTAACATTTGTGTAGACTTTTGTTACCGCAATATCAGCTTGGCGCACCGCCTTGTGTTTGTTTTGGGAGTGTTACGGTAGCATTTTGTCTTTTGGATAGTCAACTCGTTGCAGTGAGCGAGTATCGTAACCTATTGTTCTGAAACAAGCAACTGAACTTCGAAGTCAGAGAGCAACATGCAAATCTCAGCGGAAATTACGTCAGTAAGTTAACGACGTCATATCTTGTGACGTCGTCAGCCTCCCGACGACAATTGTTTTCTCGCGACGCGGCTCATATTATGCTGTCTGGCACCCACGGTAGGTCGTTTAAATAGTAACCCAACTTACCTCCCACATCGATATACATTTACATAATGACGTTACAGGTACTGTCTCAGATCAGGTTGGAAAGTGTGGTATTGAGTTACGAAAAAAAACATCTAACTGAAGATTTGTATTGGTTTCCTGAATATATTTGCCCTTGTGAGTGATCTGAGAAGGTAAACAAAATATGAGAATAAAAAATATTATTATCAAAAAAATAAAGCTAGTTTTGCTAAATATAGAATTCATATTTCCCACTGATGTGCTCACACGATGTTTCATCGTGCCTCGCTTTGACTTGATACTACGTCACCATCTACGTCACCGATAGCAGTCAATTCTTGCACATTTTAATCCCATTATTTTGGCCATGTGCGTACATCGTGTGTTAAGGTATTACAGTGTTAATATGGCGATTACAATATCAAGGTGTACATGTATGATCACGCGGTACTAACAACAACAACAAGTACCGAGTACTAAACAACAACAACAAGTACCGATTCAAAGTACGTATTCTTTTATAGTGTCCTTATTACGCAACGGATTTTGATGAAATATGGCGCATCAAACGCGTCTTGTTAAGCTGCAATTGGTGGTCTCTGTATTTTCGCTCAAACTTCTGTCGTTTTTTTGCGAAGAAGCGCCAAACTATCTAGACCACCAAATGCAGCAAGGTGTATGATCACGTGGTACTAACAACAACAAGTACCGATTCAAAGTACGTATTCTTTTATAGTGTCCTTATTACGTAACGGATTTTGATGAAATATGGCGCATCAAACGCGTCGTGTTAAGCTGCATTTGGTGGTCTCTGTATTTTCGCCCAAACTTCTGTCGTTTTTGCGAAGAATCGATGTCCGTGTCTCGACACGGACATCGATTCTTCGCAAAAACTACATAAGTCTGTGCCAAACTCCCAAGACCACCACATGCAGCTCATGAAGACGCGTTTGCTGTTCCATATTTCATCAAAATCCGTTGCATATTTAGAAATATATAAAATAATACTTACTTTGGAGTGGGCGACATTGTTGTTGTAACCACATGACCACGCCCCTTGTATATATAATACTGACCATGTCTTGTAATAAAACTTTTGAAGCATTTCAAACAAGTTTATCTGTTTGTCGTATCGGCAAGAAGCTGTAGTCAGTGGTAACATGAGGAATTACGTCACTGCTCGCAGGTTTTTCGATAGATCGGAGAAAGAATTGCGTCACTACTACTGTTTTTTTCCAGATACTTCCAAGTTAAACTGAATATGGAATTTCCTCGACATAGTATGAAAGTGAAATACTTTACCCACAAACGCATGTGTATGACCAAGAACAAGTTGCGACTGTATGTGAAATGCTTATTTGGAAGCACCATCTGAGACACAGTACCTTTAAGATATTGAAAGGATAAACTAATTTGACACTCACTAGTCACATTTAATACAAAAGAAACCTTTTGACGCTAACGCTTACATCCGCGCAGTTTGATTAAAGCGTACGTTAGTCGCTATTTCGGAAAATGGAACACAGTTTGTGGGGTCAGTGACAGGGGGAAACAGATCCCGATTACATTACACTACCGTCTGTGCTATTCTTGCCAATATTTGTCAAATTACTTCAATATTTTGCTTGAAATCAGGCAGCTTGATTGGCTGAGACTCAGCCAATCTAACTGCTTGATTGCGAGTTGGGATTGTCAAAAGATGTTCAGAAACGCTGACATCTGGGCCAGATTAACGCAGACGGTTGTGTAAGTGTTGTATAGACCTGTGTGGCTATAGACGCAGTGTCTGACGCAGACACCTTTTAGTAGCTGTTAATATTATTGAATGTACATCTATTGACAATCGCAATTCGCAATCAAGCAGTTTGATTGGCGGAGACTGAGCTGTAGTACAGCTCAGTCTCAGCCAATGAATCTGCTGGATTTCAAGCACAATATTCAACTATTTAAAAAAAAAAACAAACACAAACATGATAAACATTAGCGCAGGCTCCGAGTAATAAAATTATAATTTCAAAACTGTAATAGAACCAACATACAGTTCACTCACCTTGTACGTATGCCAGTAACCTTGCCTTGTGTAAGTTCGTTCGCAATTAATATAGACGTGTTCAATGTGTGTATGCATGCTTGCAGTTATTTCCGACCCACCACAAAAGCCGGCATAGTGCATATCAATCACAGTCATTTCTGCTCATGTCGAACATGCCAACAATGTGTCAATGTGATAAACACATGAAGGATTCACAAACGATATATACTATTCGGTGAACACTGTAAGCCCTGATCAGGCCGATCCGATGGATAAGCTGTTATAATCGGTTCTAGGGTTTGTGTTATGTGCACGTCGTGCAACACACACTATGAATGAAGTGAAGTGCCTTATCAGCCGTGGTGGAATGAGGGGCATTTAACGTGACTTTATCGGCACATATATCTCGGCATATTGTATGCTGGCGTATATAGAAAACTGGCAGATGGTGCCTGCAGTTGGCGATCCCGTGTTTTCTCACCCCGTGTGGTTCCAGAAATTCATGAATACCCCCAAACAAGTCGGTAACCGCCATGTGTTAGGTGCTCCTCATTCATCTGTCGAAGACAACTAAATGGGCTGGGGTAAGGCCATAGAAAACTGGCAGATGGTGCCTGCAGTTGGCGATCGTGTGTTTTCTCACCCCGTGTAGTTCCAGAAATTCATGAATACCCCAAACAAGTCAGTAACCGCCATGTGTTAGGTGCTCCTCATTCATCTGTCGAAGACAACTATATGGGCTGGGGTAAGGCCATAGAAAACTGGCAGATGGTGCCTGCAGTTGGCGATCGTGTGTTTTCTCACCCCGTGTAGTTCCAGAAATTTATGACGAGTACACTTGACGAGTGGAATATTACAATATATTCGAATGTCTGGGAAATGGACAACTTTGAAAATAAATTTAGTACGCCTAATTACACAGGAAGTCATATATCTGAACATGATGAGTTATTGAGATAATGAGGTATTGAATTATTTGTTGCGCCGCTATCAGGCAGCAGTGAAACCCCATTTAATGCATATAAGAAACATGCTAAATTTAACACAGTTCACACAATGCTACTACTGTCTCTTTCACGAAATCTGCCCAAATGTTATGGCCATATAAACGATGCAAAAACAGTTGTTTTTTTCGATAATATTAAATTAAAGCAAGATTTAAGAACGAGCCTTCTTTTTATTTCATGGAATTTGGTCAAATATTGATTTTATTGCGAAAAAAACAATTTCCCCATGTTAAATCCCCATAGACATCTTCACTCTTCACTCTGTGAAGATGTCTATGGGGATTTAACATGGGGAAATCTTTTAGAATTTCAGAAATACTGGACCAATTCTTAAAATTAAAATTTTGTTTTCTTAGTTAGATCATTTCCAAGCTATGTAGCTAGGTTTCGGAGTCAATTTCCATTTTCGTTTGTTTTTTGACTCCTCCCACAACACCTCTACCCCTTTTTCCCCCATGTTAAATTCCCATAGAGAAATCAATTTTTCGTAATAAAACCAATATTTGACAAAATGTCACGAAATAAAAAGAAGGCTCATTCTTAAATTTTCCTTTAATTTACTATTATCAAAAAAATTACTGTTTTTGAATTGTTTATATGACCGTAACATTCGTGAAACAGACAGTAGTACTTAGGTAAAACAGAGTGGTGAGAAACATCACTTCGTTATTGTCATGGTGTCTTTAACCTTATATAACATTTAACACGCATTTATCGAATCTAACACCCTTTGGTTAGTGTGGGTGTGGTGAGGGCGTGAGGCGCGGGTTGTCTCCACATTTATCTACTGGTTTGGTTACTGATGGATGTCATCTTGGGTGTAGGCACTGATAGTTATTTGGTAAAGGCATAACAAATGGTCAAATATAACATTGTATGCGATCGCCGAGTAATGCAAGCGGGAAAATAGTTGAAAGACATTGGCGGATGGTTTATGGGTGGGTTGTGGTGTTTGATGCGGAAGGAAGTTGTGTCCAAGTTTCTTGAACACATACAAGGGATTCTTCAGAAAATGACTCGAATATAAACGTTGACGAAGTTCTAAGAGCAGACAATTGAAGAGGGAAACAACGGTGAAGTACATGAATGGGCGGGTGGATTGTGAGTGAGTTGCGGTGAGTGATGTATGAATGAAGCATTATCCATGTTTTGTGAACATAGACCTGTAGCCTATTTCACCAACATTGCAAAGTATACTTATCTAGCAAAGTATACTTTGAGAGAGAAATTTTCAATTTAAGGATAAATTTATTATTTTTTATTATACTGAATTTATTACATTATCACAGCCATTTTGGCTGTGATAATGTAATACACTCAGCATAATAGTTCTGCATACTTTTAATCATCAACTATATGCAGTCGTTAGTTCTATATGAAATAATCGATTTCGGGAAATTGCTCCCTCAAAGTATACTTTGCTAGATAAGTATACTTTGTAATGTTAGTGAAATAGGCTACTGGGGTTGTTGAGGTAATGACTCGAATTTAAAGGTTAACTAAAATTTAAGAGCATGAACTTGTAATTCAATGTGAAACAATAGGTCCGTGAAATGGATTGGTTGATGGTTTATGGGTGGGTGTGGTGAGTGATGCAATTGAGAAGTTGTTTCCATGATTCGCGAAGGCAGACAGAGGGGTTGATAAGAAAATGACTCGAATATAAATGTTAACCAAAATGTAGAAGCATAAAATATTATGCCTCATTTGCGTATGAAAATAGCCTGATACCACCGCGAGTAACTATCAGTAAAATAAATAGTACTAAATGATTATATCTGTATAGCGGGCACTCGTATTTTTTAGAACTGGATGAATAGTGACACAATTATACACTTATTTAATTGCTATAAAGAACAATGTGTGCCTGTACCTTGAAGTCCAACCATGTTGCAAAGAAAAGTCATATCTTCAAAAGTGTGCTATTTGATCAGCCCATTTCTCCAGTCAAAGCCACATGTATTCTTAGTAACAAACACCACGTATAATGCAGTCAAGCAATGGGTGAGCACATATACAAGGTGCATGATCACGTGGTTACCACAACAACAACAATGTCGGAAAGTGTTGAAAGCGCGCCCACTCCAAAATAGATATTTTCCTTAATTTGCAACGGATTTTGATGAAATATGGCGCATCTGCATTTGGTGGACTCGGGACTTCGGCACATATTATGTCGTTTTTGCTAAGAATCGATTTCCCTGTCAGTATTGGCAGTAAACACGGAAATCAATTCAACGCAAGAATGACAGATGTTTGGGCCAAAGTACCGAGACCACCAAATGCAGCTTAACAAGACGCTTTTGATGCGCCATATTTCATCAATATCCGTTACATACATGTAATAAGGGCAATGTGAAAGAATATGTACTTTGAATAGGAGGCGATTCTGGAAGCTTCAGTAATTGTTGTTGTTTTTTTGTACTCGCATAATAGTCGAACATTCCTATCGAATTTGGTGAACCAGCACTTAATTGCCAAAATTAATTTTGAAATATAGTCCGCGATTTGGCAATTAAGTCTCTATCAGTTCGGGACAATGCAAATGGTATATTTACGCGTTATACAGATGTACCTCGTAAATCTAGGTCCATGATCACGTGGTTACAACAACAACAACAATGGCTGAACGTGTTGAAAGCACGCCCACTCAAATGTAAGTACTATTTTATATTTTCTTTAATATGTAACGGATTTTGATGAAATATGGCGCAGCAAACGCTTCTTCATGAGCTGCATTTTGGTGGTCTCGTCGTTCGGCACATACTTATGTCGTTTATGCGAGGAATCAATTTCCGTGTCAGAACGACAGAAGCTTGGGTCAAAGTACCGAGACCACCAAATGCAGCTTAACAAGACGCATTTGATGTGCTATGTTTCATTAAAATCCGTGACACAATATAACAGTATACGTACCTTGAATCGGAGGCACTTATGTAAGTTTCAATAGCTGTTGTTGTTGTTGTTGTAACCACGTGATCATGCACCTTGCGTATAGCTGCGCAACAATTCAACACAGTTAGTAAGTAAACGTCCAAAGCCTTGCGCAGTTGGTGTTGTAAGAATAAAACAAAAGGGTATTGTCAAGTGGAGTTAACGGGATGTCTAGATAATTTGTTTTATTAACCATAAAAGTACATTCAGACCAGAATCAAATGCAAAGATATGCCGAAAGTTTTGTTATTTTTTCAGACAAACATAATATTATTGGCCGTCAGTTTGAATGTGATTTCTATCATGCAGCTCTGTTGAATTTGTTATATGTAATTTAATTATAATGTCAAGCCCAAAAAAAAAAGGTTTTTATGCTGCAAACATTATATTGCAAATCAGACTGCGCGGATGCAAATCATGATCTACGCTACCATGTGCGTTAATCTTGCCAGATTAATTATCAAATTGATTACGAATATAAATTGCCAATAGCTTTTCAGAAACGTGGAACGTTTCTGAACATCTATTGGTAATTTATATTCGCAATCAAGCAAAGTTATTGCCTGAGCCTTTGGTTGTCAAGCTGCTGGATTTCAAGCACTACATATTCAAAAGTATTTAAAAAAAAATAAAATTGACACACGACAAGATTAGAGCAGGCAATAGTGTAGATGTATGCACTGCACAAAGGCTGAAAACAGTTTATGTGAGTTATCCCACGTTGTTGGTCATTTGGTGGCACAGTAAATTTGACCGACCTCAAACTTAGTATTGGTGTAGGAATACATGTTGAAATAATTTACGACCGTTCATCAACAATGATATGCCTGTAATGTATGACCATCAGCCATTCAGATTGAGTGCTATTTATAGAGTGCATTACAATATAGAATCCGGTGCGATTTTCAAACTAGACTCGATGAAATGTTCCAAACTCTAAAGGAGTGCATCAGAAATATGTTAACCGCATTGTAATTTTGAAATTTGCGGCGTATATTAGACAATGATAGGTCGAAAAACATGTTTAATGGCTCCGCTAGCTCGTTGCCATCAAACAGATTTTACGACCTGTCATTGTCTGATATACGCCGCTAATTTTGAAATTACAATACAGTCAACCATACATAGATCAGACGGCGTAGTCACACACGAGTGACGCGTTTCTGCATTTAGCCGACAACGGGTCCACCTGTCGTCGTGCTCGGCGGTATCGTCGTGGGCGTCGTGGGAAAACAATTGAAGTCGTCGGCGTACAGTATCTCCCCATCCGGGCTGCAGTGCACAGACCAACACAAGTTATTGTCCCTGTCCTCGCCGGTCGAGATCAACGAGTTGAATGGATACAAGTTACCTTCGTAAACACAACCTGCAATACGCATGTACGCCACTGTCTGTGTTAATCTTGCCAACATTTGTAAAAAAAAATATTTCTTTCTTTCAAAATACACAACCGACTGCGTTGCTTTTGTCATTGTCACGTATTTGAATATATATTGGCAATTCCTATTTTCAATAAATGTAGCACAAGCCAGGCTCAGGCAATCAAGCTGCTCGATTTCAAGCACAATTCATGTATTTTAAAATAATGGAATTTACAAATAAGGGCAAGATTAGCGCAGTCGGTATTGTAGCTTGATAATACGCGACCCTGTGGATTTGTGTTGCTGCGTCAAGTATGGTGTACAAACGGGCTCAACACTAAAGTTACAGGTACACATATACAACTTTACAAGTCCACATGTAAAATATGCAGGTGGGTAACAAATAAATTTGTAAATTTTGCAGGTGCTCATGTATATGTTACAGGTGGACCTGTAAATTTTTATATGTGTACCTGTAATATTGGTGTTGACCCCGTTCGTACACCATATTCAATTCCAGTGCAGCCACCCATACCAAGAAGCCATTGACGACATTGGTACACCACTGCGTTAATCTGACCAATATCGGTCATGTTTTTTATTTTAAACGTACTTGAATATTGTGCCTGAAATCAACCAGATTGATTGCAAGGTGGATGATTTCGTGGTTACAACAACAACAACGTCGCCCACTCAAAAGTAAGTATTATTTGATATTTTCCTTAACATGCAACGGATATTGATGAAATATGGCGCAGCAAACGCGTCTTCAAGACCTGCATTTTGTGGTGAATGGAGTTCGGCACAGACTTATGTCATCTTTGCGAAGAATCGATGTCCGTGTCGGTAGATACGGAAATCGATTCTTCACAAAAACGACAGAAGTTTGGGCGAAAATACAGAGACCACCAAATGGAGATTAACAAGACGCGCGTTTGATGCGCCATGTTTCATCAAAATCAGTTACGTAATAAGGACAATATGAAACAATACGTACTTTGAATCAGATGGATTCTGGAAATTTCAGTACTTATTGTTGTTAGTACCACGTGATCATACACCTTGGATTGGCTGTGCTACAGCTCAGTCTCGGCAAATCAAACTGCTTGATTGCGAGTTGAGATTGTCAATAGATGTTCACAAACGTTGACACCTGGGCAAGATTAGCGCTGGTGGTTGTGTTTACGTATATTGCAGCTGACAATGTCGTATACCCCGCTATGGGGATGGACTATGCATATTGTAGTACAGAATCGTAGCAGCGAACATTGCAGTTGTGAACAAAACTGACGGACGCTGAAAAGGGACATGAGAATTGTTTTATATCACGTTCTCACGACATAGTATCTCGTTCCCACGAGACAGGAACTCGTTACCACGAGTTAGCTATGTCGTTCCAACGAGATTGCATCTCGTTACCACGACATAGCATCTCGTTCCCTCGAGACAGGAACTCGTTCCCACGAGTTAGCTATGTGGTTCCCACGAGATAGCATCTCGTTACCACGACATAGCATCTCGCTCCCACGAGACCGGATCTCGTTACCACGAGTTAACTATGTCGTTCTGACGACATAGCATCTCGTTACCACGACATAGCATCTCGATCCCTCGAGACAGAAACTCGTTACCACGAGTTAGCTATGTAGTATGATCATTGCACATCAACAATAAATACGGAGAATAAATAGTAATGTCCATTAACATTTTAAGGAAACACGGTTATCGCCCTTTATATCAGTGTAGAAATGTACGTCTGATATAAAATGTATAATAATGCCAATCAATACGTGGGGTAATGGTGAATGAATGTTTAATTTGCCAGAAAATGTCATATCTACAGAATATACAAAACTATCTGTGTCCCTATATTATAACCTGGCATGTGGGACCCCAACTTTAATGCGGAAAGCTTTGAGTGTACAATGCCACTCCTTGGGGAATTTGCATGAGAACACACGTGTACTTGTTTCACAAAGAAATGGACATGGGTCACGTGACGTGTTCTGCGTACCAGGCGGCGGGCTGGTCGGCGGATTTGTGGTCGGCGGCGTCGTCGTCGGGAAGCAGTTCCAAACGTCGCCGTACAGTATCTTCCCATCCTGTTCGCAGTTCACAAACCAACACCAGTTACTGGCCCTGTCCTCGCCTGTCGAGATCACCGAGTTGAATGGATACCAGTTACCTTCGTAAACACAACCTGCAATACGCATGCACGCCACTGTCTGTGTTAATCTTGCCAACATTTGTAAACAAAAATATTTCTTTCTTTCAAAATACACAACCGACTGCTTTAATTTTGTCATTGATTATCAAGTTAAACGTATCTGAACATATATTGGCAATTCCTATTTTCAATAAATGTAGCACAAGTCAGGCTCAGGCAATCAAGCTGCTCTATTTCAAGCTCAATTCAAGTATTTTAAAAATATTGGAATTGACAAATAAGGGCAAAATTAGCGCTGTCAGTATTGTCGCTTGATAATACGCGACCCTGTGGATTTGTGTTACTGCGTCAAATATGGTGTACGAACGGGCTCAAAACTAAAGTTACAAGTCCACCTGTAAAATATGTCTCGGTGTGTAAAAAATAAATTTGTAAATTTTACCGGCGCACCTGTATATGTTACAGGTGGACTTGTAAAGTTTTATAGGTGCACCTGTAATTTTGGTTTTGACCCCGTTCGTACACAATATTCAATTCCAATCCAGCCACCCATACCCAGAGGCCATAGACGACATCGGTACACCACTGCGTTAATCTGACCAATATTGGTCATGTTTTCTATTTTAACATACTTGAATATTGTGCCTGAAATCAACCAGATTGATTACAAGGTTCATGATCACGTTGTTACAACAACAACAACGTCGCCCACTCAAAAGTAAGTATTATTTGATATTTTTCTTAATATGCAACGGATTTCGATGAAATATGGAGCAGCAAACGCGTCTTCAAGAGCCGTACTTTGTGGTTCATGGAGTTCGGCACAGACTTATGTCGTTTTTGCGAACAATCGATGTCCGTGTCGGTAGACACAGAAATCGATTCTTCGCAAAAACGACAGAAGTTTGGGCGAAAATACAGAGACCACCAAATGTAGATTAACAAGACACGCGTTTGATGCGCCATGTTTCATCAAAATCAGTTACGTAATAAGGACAATATGAAACAATACATACTTTGAATCAGATGGATTCTGGAAGTTTCAGTACTTGTTGTTGATAGTACCACGTGATCATACACCTTGGATTGGCTGTGCTACAGCTCAGTCTCGGCAAATCAAACTGCTTGATTGCGAGTTGAGATTGTCAATAGATGTTCACAAACGTTGACACCTGGGCAAGATTAGCGCAGGTGGTTTTGTATACGTATATTGCAGCTGACAATGTCGTATACCCCGCTATGGGGATTGACTATGCATATTGTAGTACAGAATCGTAGGAGCGAACATTGCAGTAGTGAACGAAACTGACGGAAGCTGAAAAGGGACATGAGAATTGTTTTATATCTCGTTCTAACGACATAGCATCTCGTTCCCACGAGACAGGAACTCGTTACCACGAGTTAGCTATGTCGTTCCAACGAGATTGCATCTCGTTACCACCACATAGCATCTCGTTCCCTCGAGACAGGAACTCGTTCCCACGAGTTAGCTATGTGGTTCCCACGAGATAGCATCTCGTTACCACGACATAGCATCTCGTTCCCACGAGACAGGAACTCGTTACCACGAGTTAGCTATGTAGTATCATCATTGCACATCAACAATAAATACAGAGAATAAATAGTAATGTCCATTAACATTTTAAGGAAACACGGTTATCGCCCTTTATATCAGTGTAGAAATGTACATCTAATATAAAATGTATAATAATGCGAATCAATACGTGGGGTAATGGCGAATGAATGTTTAATTTGCCAGAAAATGTCATATCTACAGAATATACAAAACTATCTGTGTCCCTATATTATAACCTGGCATGTGGGACCCCAACTTTGATGCGGAAAGCTTTGAGTGTACAATGCCACTCCTTGCGGGATTTGCATGAGAACACTCGTGTACTTGTTTCATAAACAAATAGACATGGGTCACGTGACGTGGTCTGCGTACCAGGCGGCGGGCTGGTCGGCGGATGTGTGGTCGGCGGCGTCGTCGCCGGGAAGCAGTATCTTCCCAACCTGTTCGCAGTTCACAAACCAACACCAGTTACTGGCCCTCTCCTCGCCGGTCGAGATCACAGAGTTGGATGGATACCAGTTACCTTCGTAAACACAACCTGCAATACGCATGCACGCCACTGTCTGTGTTAATCTTGCCAACATTTGTAAACAAAAATATTTCTTTCTTTCAAAATACACAACCGACTGCTTTAATTTTGTCATTGATTATTAAGTTAAACGTATCTGAACATATATTGGCAATTCCTATTTTCAATAAATGTAGCACAAGTCAGGCTCAGGCAATCAAGCTGCTCGATTTCAAGCTCAATTCAAGTACTTTAAAAATATTGGAATTGACAAATAAGGGCAAAATTAGCGCAGTCGGTATTGTCGCTTGATAATACGCGACCCTGTGGATTTGTGTTACTGCTTCAAATATGGTGTACGAACGGGCTCAAAACTAAAGTTACAAGTCCACCTGTAAAATATGTCGGTGTGTAAAAAATAAATTTGTAAATTTTACCGGCGCACCTGTATATGTTACAGGTGGATTTGTAAAGTTTTATAGGTGCACCTGTAATTTTGGTTTTGACACCGTTCGTACAGCATATTCAATTCCGATCCAGCCACCCATACCCAGAGGCCATAGACGACATCGGTACACCACTGCGTTAATCTGACCAATATTGGTCATGTTTTCTATTTTAACGTACTTGAATATTGTGCCTGAAATCAACCAGATTGATTACAAGGTTCATGATCACGTGGTTACAACAACAACAACGTCGCCCACTCAAAAGTAAGTATTATTTGATATTTTTCTTAATATGCAACGGATTTCGATGAAATATAGAGCAGCAAACGCGTCTTCAAGAGCCGTATTTTGTGGTTCATGGAGTTCGGCACAGACTTATGTCGTTTTTGCGAAGAATCGATGTCCGTGTCGGTAGACACGGAAATCGATTCTTCGCAAAAACGACATAAGTTTGAGCGAAAATACAGAGACCACCAAATGCAGCTTAACAAGATGCGCGTTAGATACGCCATGTTTCATCAAAATCCGTTACGTAATAAGGAAAAGATGAAACAATACATACTTTGAATCAGATGGATTTTGGAAGTTTCAGTACTTGTTGTTGTTAGTACCACGTGATCATACACCTTGGACTGGCTGTGCTACAGCTCAGTCTCGGCAAATCAAACTGCTTGATTGCGAGTTGAGATTGTCAATATGTTCACAAACGTTGACACCTGGGCAAGATTAGCGCAGGTGGTTGTGCATACGTATATTGCAGCTGACAATGTCGTATACCCCGCTATGGGGATGGACTATGCATATTGTAGTACAGAATCGTAGGAGCGAACATTGCAGTAGTGAACGAAACTGACGGAAGCTGAAAAGGGACATGAGAATTGTTTTATATCTCGTTCTCACGACATAGCATCTCGTTCCCACGAGACAGGAACTCGTTACCACGAGTTAGCTATGTCGTTCCAACTAGATTGCATCTCGTTACCACGACATAGCATCTCGTTCCCTCGAGACAGGAACTCGTTCCCACGAGTTAGCTATGTTGTTCCCACGAGATAGCATCTCGATACCACGACATAGCATCTCGTTCCCACGAGACAGGATCTCGTTACCAAGAGTTAGCTATGTCGTTCTCACGACATAGCATCTCGTTACCACGACATAGCATCTCGTTCCCTCGAGACAGGAACTCGTTACCACGAGTTAGTATGATCATTGCACATCAACAATAAATACAGAGAATAAATAGTAATGTCCATTAACATTTTAAGGAAACACGGTTATCGCCCTTTATATCAGTGTAGAAATGTACGTCTGATATAAAATGTATAATAATGCGAATCAATACGTGGGGTAATGGTGAATGAATGTTTAATTTTCCAGAAAATGTCATATCTACAGAATATACAAAATTAAACTGTGTCCCTATAATTGTAACCTGGCATGTGGGCCAACCCCAAAATTTAATGCGGAAAGCGTCGAGTGTACAATGCCACTCCTTGCGGAATCTGCATGAGGACACACGTGTACTTGTTTCACAAACAAATGGACACGGGCCACGTGACGTGGTATGCGTACCAGGCGGCGGACTGGTCGGTTGATTTGTGGTCGGCGGCGGCGTCGTCGGGAAGCAGTTCCAATCGTCGCCGTGCAGTATCTCCCCATCCTGTCCGCAGTTCACAGACCAACAGTAGTTATTGTCCCTGTCCTCGCCAGTCGAGATCACCGAGTTGAATGGATACAAGTTACCTTCGTAAACACAACCTGCAATACACATGTACGCCACTGTCTGTGTTAATCTTTCCCACATTTGTAAACAAAAATATTTCTTTCTTTCAAAATACACAACCGACTGCGTTAATTTTGTTATTGATTATTAACGTACCTGAACATATATTGGCAATTCCTATTTTCAATAAATGTAGCACAAGCCAGGCTTAGGCAATCAAGCTGCTCGATTTCCAGCACAATTCAAATTTTTTTAAATAATGGAATTGACAAATAAGGACAAGATTAGCGCAATCGATAGTGTAGCTTCATAATACGCGACCCTGTGTATTTGTGTTGCTTCGTCAATTATGGTGTATGAACGGGCTCAACACTAAAATTACAGGTACACCTATATAATTTTACAAGTCCACCTGTAAAATATGTAGGTGGGTAGAAAATTAATTTGCAAATTTTACAGGTGCTCCTGTATATGTTACAGGTGGACCTGTAAAGTTTTATATGTGCACCTGTAATTTTGGTTTTGACCCCGTTCGTACACCATAGTCAATTTCAATGCAGCCTCCCATCCCAGAACAATATACGACATCGGTACACTACTGCATTAATCTGACCAATATTGGTCATGTTTTTCATTTTAAGGTACTTGAATATTGTGCCTGAAATCAACCAGATTTATTGCAAGGTGCAGGATCTTGTGGTTACAACAACAACAACGTCGCCCACTCAAAAGTAAGTATTATTTGATATTTTCCTTAATATACAACGGATTTTGATGAAATATGGCGCAGCTAACGCGTCTTCAAGACCTGCATTTTGTGGTTCATGGAGTTCGGCACAGACTTATGTCGTTTTTGCTAACAATCGATTTCCGTGTGGGTAGACACGGAAGTCGATTCTTCGCAAAAACGACAGAAGTTTGGGCGAAAATACAGAAGCCACTAAATGCAGCTTAACCAGACGCGCATTAGATACGCTATGTTTCATCAAAATCCGTTACGTAATAAGGACAATATAAAACAATACGTACTTTGAAACAGATGGATTCTGGAAGTTTCAGTAATTGTTCTTGTTGTTGTTAGTACCACTTGACCATACACCTTGGATTGGCTGTGCTACAGCTCAGTCTCGGCAAATCAAAGTGAAGCGACCCTGCCAGCCATTTATATCACGACATAGCATCTCGTTACCACGAAACAGGAACTCGTTACCACGAGTTAGCTATGTCGTTACCACGAGATTGCATCTCGTTACCACGACATAGCATCTCGTTACCTCGAGAAAGGAACTCGTTCCCACGAGTTAGCTATGTCGTTCCCACGAGATAGCATCTCGTTACCACAACATAGCATCTCGTTCCCACGAGACAGGATCTCGTTACCACGAGTTAGCTATGTCGTTCTCACGACATAGCATCTCGTTACCACGACATAGCATCTCGTTCCCACGAGACAGGATCTCGTTACCACGAGTTAGCTATGTCGTTCTCACGAAATAGCTTCTCGTTACCACAACATAGCATCTCGTTACCTCGAGACAGGAACTCGTTCCCACGAGTTAGCTATGTCGTTCCCACGAGATAGCATCTCGTTACCACGAGATAGCATCTCGTTCCCACGAGACAGGATCTCGTTACCACGAGTTAGCTATGTCGTTCTCACGACATAGCATCTCGTTACCACGACATAGCATCTCGTTCCCTCGAGACAGGAACTCGTTACCACGAGTTAGTATGATCATTGCACATCAACAATAAATACAGAGAATAAATAGTAATGTCCATTAACATTTTAAGGAAACACGGTTATCGCCCTTTATATCAGTGTAGAAATGTACGTCTGATATAAAATGTATAATAATGCGAATCAATACGTGGGGTAATGGTGAATGAATGTTTAATTTTCCAGAAAATGTCATATCTACAGAATATACAAAATTATCTGTGTCCCTATATTGTAACCTGGCATGTGGGACCCCAAATTTCATGCGGAAAGCTTCGAGTGTACAATGCCACTCCTTGCGGAATCTGCATGAGGACACACGTGTACTTGTTTCACAAACAAATGGACACGGGCCACGTGACGTGGTATGCGTACCAGGCGGCGGACTGGTCGGTGGATTTGTGGTCGGCGGCGGCGTCGTCGGGAAGCAGTTCCAATCGTCGCCGTACAGTATCTCCCCATCCTGTTCGCAGTTCACAGACCAACAGTAGTTATTGTCCCTGTCCTCGCCAGTCGAGATCACCGAGTTGAATGGATACAAGTTACCTTCGTAAACACAACCTGCAATACACATGTACGCCACTGTCTGTGTTAATCTTGCCCACATTTGTAAACAAAAATATTTCTTTCTTTCAAAATACACAACCGACTGCGTTAATTTTGTTATTGATTATTAACGTACCTGAACATATATTGGCAATTCCTATTTTCAATAAATGTAGCACAAGCCAGGCTCAGGCAATCAAGCTGCTCGATTTCCAGCACAATTCAATTTTTTTTAAATAATGGAATTGACAAATAAGGACAAGATTAGCGCAATCGATAGTGTAGCTTCATAATACGCGACCCTGTGTATTTGTGTTGCTTCGTCAATTATGGTGTATGAACGGGCTCAACACTAAAATTACAGGTACACCTATACAATTTTACAAGTCCACCTGTAAAATATGTAGGTGGGTACAAAATGAATTTGTAAATTTTACAGGTGCTCCTGTATATGTTACAGGTGGACCTGTAAAGTTTTATATGTGCACCTGTAATTTTGTTTTGACCCCGTTCGTACACCATAGTCAATTTCAATGCAGCCTCCCATCCCAGAACAATATACGACATCGGTACACCACTGCGTTAACCTGACCAATATTGGTCATGTTTTTCATTTTAAGGTACTTGAATATTGTGCCTGAAATCAACCAGATTTATTACAAGGTGCATGCTCACGTGGTTACAACAACAACAACGTCGCCCACTCAAAAGTAAGTATTATTTGATATTTTCCTTAATATACAACGGATTTTGATGAAATATGGCGCAGCAAACGCGTCTTCAAGAGCTGCATTTTGTGGTTCATGGAGTTCGGCACAGACTTATGTCGTTTTTGCTAACAATCGATTTCCGTGTGGGTAGACACGGAAATCGATTCTTCGCAAAAACGACAGAAGTTTGGGCGAAAATACAGAGACCACCAAATGCAGCTTAACAACACGCGCGTTAGATACGCCATGTTTCATCAAAATCCGTTAAGAAATAAGGACAATATAAAACAATACGTAATTTGAGACAGATGGATTCTGGAAGTTTCAGTAATTGTTCTTGTTGTTGTTAGTACCACTTGACCATACACCTTGGATTGGCTGTGCTACAGCTCAGTCGCGGCAAATCAAAGTGAAGCGACCCCGCCAGCCATTTATATCACGACATAGCATCTCGTTACCACGAGACAGGAACTCGTTACCACGAGTTAGCTATGTCGTTACCACGAGATTGCATCTCGTTACCACGACATAGCATCTCGTTACCTCGAGAAAGGAACTCGTTCCCACGAGTTAGCTATGTCGTTCCCACGAGATAGCATGTCGTTACCACGACATAGCATCTCGTTCCCACGAGACAGGATCTCGTTACCACGAGTTAGCTATGTCGTTCTCACGACATAGCATCTGGTTACCACGACATAGCATCTCGTTCCCACGAGACAGGATCTCGTTACCACGAGTTAGCTATGTCGTTCTCACGACATAGCATCTCGTTACCACGACATAGCATCTCGTTCCCTACGAGACAGGAACTCGTTACCACGAGTTAGTATGATCATTGCACATCAACAATAAATACAGAGAATAAATAGTATTGTCCATTAACATTTTAAGGAAACACGGTTATCGTCCTTTATTTTATCAGTGTAGAAATGTACGTCTGATATAAAATGTATAATAATGCGAATCAATACGTGGGGTAATGGTGAATGAATGTTTAATTTTCCAGAAAATGTCATATCTACAGAATATACAAAATTATCTGTGTCCCTATATTGTAACCTGGCATGTGGGACCCCACCCCATTTAATGCGGAAAGCTTCGAGTGTACAATGCCACTCCTTGAGGAATCTGCATGAGGACACACGTGTACTGGTTTCACAAACAAATGGAGACGGGCCACGTGACGTGGTATGCGTACCAGGCGGCGGACTGGTCGGTGGATTTGTGGTCGGCCGGCAGCGTCGTCGGGAAGCAGTTCCAATCGTCGCCGTGCAGTATCTCCCCATCCTGTCCGCAGTTCACAGACCAACAGTAGTTATTGTCCCTGTCCTCGCCAGTCGAGATCACCGAGTTGAATGGATACAATTTACCTTCGTAAACACAACCTGCAATACACATGTACGCCACTGTCTGTGTTAATCTTGCCCACATTTGTAAACAAAAATATTTCTTTCTTTCAAAATACACAGACGACTGCGTTAATTTTGTAATTGATTATTAACGTACCTGAACATAGATTGGCAATTCTATTTTCAATAAATGTAGCACAAGCCAGGCTCAGGCAATCAAGCTGCTCGATTTCCAGCACAATTCAATTTTTTTTAAATAATGGAATTGACAAATAAGGACAAGACTAGCGCAATCGATAGTGTAGCTTCATAATACGCGACCCTGTGTATTTGTGTTGCTACGTCTTAATGGTGTATGAACGGGCTCAACACTAAAATTACAGGTACACCTATACAATTTTACAAGTCCACCTGTAAAATATGTAGGTGGGTACAAAATGAATTTGTAAATTTTACAGGTGCTCCTGTATATGTTACAGGTGGACCTGTAAAGATTTATATGTGCACCTGTAATTTTGATTTTGACCCCGTTCGTACACCATATTTAATTTCAATGCAGCCTCCCATCCCAGAACAATATACGACATCGGTACACCACTGCATTAATCTAACCAATATTGGTCATGTTTTTCATTTTAAGGTACTTAAATATTGTGCCTGAAATCAACCAGATTTATTGCAAGGTGCATGATCACGTTGTTACAACAACAACAACGTCGCCCACTCAAAAGTAAGTATTATTTGATATTTTCCTTAATATACAACGGATTTTGATGAAATATGGCGCAGCAAACGCGTCTTCAAGAGCTGCATTTTGTGGTTCATGGAGTTCGGCACAGACTTATGTCGTTTTTGCTAACAATCGATTTCCGTGTCGGTAGACACGGAAATCGATTCTTCGCAAAAACGACAGAAGTTTGGGCGAAAATACAGAGACCACCAAATGCAGCTTAACAACACGCGCGTTAGATACGCCATGTTTCATCAAAATCCGTTACGTAATAAGGACAATATAAAACAATACTTACTTTGAAACAGATGGATTCTGGAAGTTTCAATAATTGTTCTTGCTGTTGTTAGTACCACTTGACCATACACCTTGGATTGGCTGTGCTACAGCTCAGTCTCGGCAAATCAAAGTGAAGCGACCCCACCCCGCCAGCCATTTATATCACGACATAGCATCTCGTTACCACGAGACAGGAACTCGTTTACCACGAGTTAGCTATGTCGTTACCACGAGATTGCATCTCGTTACCACGACATAGCATCTCGTTAGCTCGAGACTGGAACTCGTTCCCACGAGTTAGCTATGTCGTTCCCACGAGATAGCATCTCGTTACCACGACATAGCATCTCGTTCCCACGAGACAGGATTCTCTTACCACAGTTAGCTATGTCGTTCTCACGACATAGCATCTCGTTACCACGACATAGCATCTCGTTCCCACGAGACGGAACTCGTTACCACGAGTTAGTATGATCATTGCACATCAACAATAAATACAGAGAATAAATAGTAATGTCCATTAACATTTTAAGGAAACACGGTTATCGCCCCTTATATCAGTGTTGAAATTTACGTCTGATATAAAATGTATAATAATGCCAATCAATACGTGGGGTAATGGTGAATGAATGTTTATTTTGCCAGAAAATGTCATATCTACAGAATATAAATAACTGTCCCTATATTATAACCTGGCATATGGGACCCCAGCTTTAATGCGGAAAGCTTTGAGTATGCAATGCCACTCCTAGGGGAATTTGCATAGGGACACACGTGTACTTGTTTCACAAATACATGCACATCGGTCACATGATGTGGCCTGCGTACCAGACGGCCTCGTTGTCGGCGGTGTCGTCGTCAGGAAGCAATTCCAATCGTCCCAGTGAACCACTTTATTTTTGTAGTCACAGTAGGTGCCGTAGCAATAGTTACTTTCTCGGTCACTCCCTGAAACGTGAAAGTGCTGACAGTACTGAACTACTGTCTGTTTCACGTTGTGCTGCCGACGAACTTTTGGCTATAAAATACATTAAATCTAAAAAACATTTAAAAGTAAGTACTTTTTCTTCAATAACAAAAAGGTCGCCCTCACCAAAAACAATTATTAGATGAAATTCCATCAAATATTGATTTTATTGTGAAAAAATGAATTTTAACACGGGTGCTAAAATAGATTTATTTTACAATATTTTTTAATTTGTGGACCGATTTTCAAAATCTAACTTGTTTTCTTAGTTACATCATTTTCAAGCTATCTCGCCAGGTCTCGGAGTCAATTTCCTAGGATCAAGATACGAAAAGTTTTTTTTTTGTGGAGGGTGACTTTTTTGTTATTGATGAAAAAGTACATACTTTTAAATATTGTTTTAGATTTAATGTGTTTAATAGCCAAATGTTCGTGGGTAGCAAAACATGGAACAGACAGTAGGCCGTCTCATCAGGATCTGCACTGTTTGCAAGTCATTTTCATATTTTGGAGAACAAAACAATACCCCATTTTCATAAATGGACTAGTCTGAAAATCATTTTGTGACGGTTGGTTGGATTGGTTGTAGAATTGACATATCAAAATCGATTCCAGTTACTTAGCGGTGAAAAGGTTAACTTAATGTATTTCAGCCATTAACGTATCATGGATCTAATATTTAGTTGCGATAAAACTTTACAGATGCATGAATGGGATTCACTTCTAGACACTAGACTTAGTTCAGTTAATTTCATTACAATCGATTGCACAACTACAGTGGAACCTCTCTAAACCGAGCACCAATACACCATCTGTGATCTTATTTTTGATGAGTTTCTTGGTCAGGTGATAATGTCTGTGATCGCATAGCACACAACGACGGCTCAGAATTATCAAATGCCTGATTTACAGGGAAACCTCTCTAAGCCGGACACCCTGGGGACCTCCCAGGGTGTCCGGTTTAGAGAGGTTTCACTGTACGTATGTTTTATTGTTTTAAACATTTCTTTACCACACTGGAATATTTATAGTTTAAAAATATGTTACAAACCAACAATGAAACTAGCTGTTATGGCCCCTATGCGATAACAAAATGGGATATTGCTTTGCTCCTGAAGTTCCATCCGTGGTCATTTGTGTCGAAAAGTTTGTAAGCTTCACTATTACTGGATGGATTATGTTAATACTCGCACACGTAATACATGTCCACATATACGACTCACTCACACAACCATTGACATGAAATTGACGTTTCTGACTTTTACAAGCGTGCCGAAACACTTAGTCATTGTTAGCGTCGTGAGTTTTGTAATAGTTTCTCCATCATGCCATAACACCAATAGTACTGAAAGGATTACTTTAATATTCGCACACTTGATACATGTGGACATTTGCGACACATTCTCGCTATCAGGGACATGATCTTGACCTTTCTGACAGTCACAAGGGCGATGAAACACTTAGTGAATAGGTTTGTAAGAGTTTCTTCATTATGCCATAACTTCCACATAACGTAAATTAGTTTATTAATATTTGGAAACTGGATACATGTGGATATATGCGACACATACGTGGGACAGTTAACATATTCGTGACCTTAGTGACCTGGACATAATCACTGCGGGCGCTTAGCATATAAACGTCAAAATTTTCCCAACAATTCTTTATGATCCAGTATGCTAACGGACATATATCATTGTATATACCCATGTTTTACACACATAATGCCTAGTTATTAATCCATTCTACCACGTACTGTTATTACAGTACATAACCGAGACCCAGGGGCACGTTTCACTAAACTTCGCACGACTAAAATGTTCGTAAGTGCCAATTTAGGATCGTCTGGAAATTTCATATGCATATGCAGCCTATGCTTAATAAATGTAAATCCATTAATTGTTTAAACAAAATAATTGTTAATGTGAAATTGACTATCATAATTTTGGACTCACAAACATTTTAGTATTACGAAGTTTAGTGAACCGGCTCCCAGTGCCTTCTGCATAACGGTCCATTAATATAAAGTAATAAAATATAAGTTATTGTTCACATATTGGATTTTTAAGGAATTACATGCGAGGGAGCGCTAGCGACCGCAGCATTTAGTACCTGATAAATCCAACATGTGAATAATAACTGACTAATAGTTCAGCCAAGTGTACAATGCAATGTCCCATCAGAGGATTGATTTTCCATTTCCTGTCGAACAGTTGATCATTAAATCTGGTAATACATAACGTATTGGGGTTAAACGTTGCAATATGTGAAATAAGTGGAGCACAATACTGTCCAGCGATTGGCTTAGAAAGTCAAGGTGCATGATCACGTGGTTACAACAACAACAACGTGGCCCACTCCAAAGTAAGTATTATTTGATATTTTCCTTAATATGCAACGGATTTTGATGAAATATGGAGCAGCAAACGCGTCTTCATGAGCTACATTTGGTGGTTTATGGAGTTTAGCACAGACTTATGTCGTTTTTTCGAATAATCGATTTCCGTGTCGAAAATAAAGAAACCACCAAATGCAGCTTAACAAGACGCGTTTGATGCGCCATATTTTATCAAAATCCGTTACGTAACAAGGACACTATGAAATAATACATACTTTGAATCGGTACTTGTTGTTGTTGATCATACACCTTGACAGTAGGGTGAACCATAAATTTCAGTGTTGCTGACAATCATTTATCTTCTTATAGGAGATAACACACCAAAACAGTACACCTTTTATGACCTGCTTATTCTAGCACATACCACGTGATATGGTAGATCCAGGACGATATACTTTTCCATTATGGCGACAGCCAGTCACGGTTGGCGGTGGGATCCTCCTGTTGCATCCATAACACACAGACAGTATTGCTGCCATGGCGACCATTGTAATTGCCATCGTCCGAAACAAATACATGCTAAAATAATATAATACAACGATGTCATAAATGCACGTTTAATAAATGATAAAGTTGATTAGATGTACACACCCACAAATAAAAGTCACAGCGGCAATATAATACATTAGTCGTACGTTACATACCAGTAGACATCCTAGTGATGATGGTGGAATTGGTAAACAGATGCGAGTTACCCCATTTTATCAAAGCCATGGTGACAATTATCACATCTGTAGTCTATTTCACGAATATTCCCTAGGTCAACTAGCTCCATAGTCGACTAAACCATTGACGTCGAGTAACTCGGCAGACATTAAATTATTGACGAAGAAACGATTTAACAGTTAATATTACTCGTACATTGTTTTCATTCAACTCTTGAACTTTTGCCATATCTCCCCCAGTAGAATAGAGGGAGTCAAAATCATACCACCTACGGTGGTATACGTTCCACCCCTCTATGCTACCCCCACCACCCCCGAAAAATCAAAAAAAATGGTTAACGAGGAAATTCTCTACCTGCAGTAAATTTATGAATTATTTCGTCATAGGTGTTTTGGAGAAAAATAATTATTTTCCAAATTATATTCTCCCAAGAGAGAGAATCGAATTTGAAAAGAGTGAGTCAAAATGATACCACCAACGTTTTTAACGTTATTGAGCTGTATTGTAGCTCCCACCACCAACCAAAATTAGTGGTGGTATTGAATGATAAAAAGTGGTCTTGTAGTCCCAATTATATTGAACAGAAAAAATAATACCAATATTATTTGAGAAAATGGATAATAAAATACAATTGGAATTGAAAGTTTTTAATGGCTGTGTCGAAGAAGTTTACGAAGAATACGGGGGTTATAGTCCTATATATAAATTCTATAAAATGAAAACACTAGGCGATATCGAATACATGAAATATCCACGTAATTTATTACGCTCCAATAAAAACGTTGTATTTACAATACTATACCGGCAATTATGCGAACTTACAAGAGGCAAATACAAACATTAAGACGGATAATGCGTATCGGATATGAAACTAAGGTGTATTATATAAAATTGTTAAAACCCAACGATTCGTTTACGAATATACATTTCTACGATATCGCTTATAAAGAAATTGAAAAAAATATTATTGAACAGAACTAATTAATTTATGTTGTAATCACAACACCAAGCAGATGACAATGTTCCAATTACACATGTTATGAACATGCAAATTAGGTGTCCCACCTTACACACATATTAAGTGTCCATTTTAGAGAGATTTACATTATTACATCTTCCGGGATGGAAAATAAACACACTGTAATATATATTACACACACGGTTATTTATAACCGAGTATATTTATCCTTATCGATGGTATGTAAACGGGGATATCGAATTACACAGGTGGTGTGTTACAATTATAAACACTTAGTGGGGTTCACGAATTTCCGGCATGGTTCGTTATTTAATTAATTATAAAATTATTAATAATTTAAAGCGGAACACTCCCTATTATATATACTGAGCAAAACTAGAAACGTCCCTCCATGTTTAAGGAAAGATTCATCAAAAACCAAAAGGGTTACTTTTAAAAATCAAAATGGAAAAACAAGTTCATTAATTTCTGTATCAAAGCCAATAAATTGCATTTGGATATCTTGTTAAATATTCGAGAGATAACCGGCCAAGGGCGGTAGGGGTCAAAATCAAAAATCACAAAAACTCAGAAATGTGTTACTTAATGTTTAGAGATGGAATTTCAATAAGTAATGTGGCAAATTCAGTAAATCTCGTTAGTACCGAGTGTGGCCACCATTTGCATGAATGCATGCAATGATCCTACGCCGCATCGACGTGACGTAACGCAATACCAGTGCGTTGTGCAAATTCCTCCATTCCCGTTGTAACGCCCGTGTAAAATCGCGAACATTGTCAATCTGATGGTTAGCTCGTGCTTTGCGGCCCAGCTCATCCCATATGTGCTCAATGGGATTGAGATCTGGGGAGACCGCGGGCCACGGCATGACGTCGACGTTGTTTTGCTGTAAGTATTGAGTGGTGACCCTGGCTACGTGAGGGCGGGCATTGTCGTGCATCAATGTCACACCAGGACCATGCTGACGGATAAATGGTGAGGCATGTGCATTTAGCACATCTGCAACATAACGTTGTGCATTGATGTTGCCCTGTACAACAACCAAATCTGTCTTCCGGTTTCCCATGATCCCACCCCAGACCATTACGCTCCCTCCCCAAAACCTGTTCTTCTCAACAATGCAACAATCGGTGAATCTTTCATTTTTACGCCTGTATACCCGTAATCTTCCGTCAGCATGACTAACTGTGAACCGAGATTCATCGGTGAACAAAACTCGGTTCCAGTCAGCCCTTCTCCAGTTCAGATGACGTCGCGCCCATAACAGTCTGGCAGCACGGTGACGTTGGGTCATTATCTGACCAGTGTACGGGCGGCGTGCCCGGATTGGTTGGTTGGGCGTTACGACGTAACCGGTTGCGAATGGTCTGCCATGAGACACCGTATCGCCTAGCAGTGACTGTGGCTGCCAATCGACGTTGACGTAAATGCGTCAACGTAATGTAACGATCGGCTCTAGCCGTCGTTACACGAGGCCTACCAGGTCGCTGCCGGTCGTGAACAGCCCCAGTCTGCTGGTACCGGGCTGCAAGACGATCAATCGTCTTCCGACAGCAACCAAACCGAGGCGCGACCGCCCTGGCGGCCATCCCACCCGCAAGCATCCCAATTGCCTGATTTCGCTCGTTTTCGGAAAGCCGTGGCATATCGAAAACAGTGAAAAATTAAAAAAGTTTTTTAATTTTCCGAATAGCCCCTATCGCATGAATGGTACGACATGAACTGAATCACCTTATCGATGACAAGTATAGCGTGCACGTGCAAAAAGTGGAAATCAACGTTCCGGTCACTGGCCGCTACGTAAACCGTGTGTATCGGCTAAACTCTACAAGAATCGTATTCTGAACATCGCCACGGTTTAAAATACATGTACTTTGAACATGTGGTACATGCATAGACAGAGCTACACCGGCTATAAAACAGGGACGTTTCTAGTTTTGTTAAGTATAGAAAACATATTAATTAATTAATATAATAGTTCCACCAATTTCCACCACTGATTTAAATTGTTTACTGAACCAATATAATTAATTTTATAATGTTAAGAATTTTTTTTTTAATGATTATGATGTTTACTGATTTAAATTGTTTACTGCATCAATATAATTAATTTTATATTGGTGCTGTAACATTTCCTCCGACTTTATTTCCAAGTTTTACCCTAAATTTATCCCAATCAGTACTCTCAATCTTGGGCACGGAGGTGCGCGCTTTGATTCTAATATCATTTTTTAATTCTTCATATCTCCCCATTTCTTCCACCATGGATTCAAACTCTAAATTTGATATTTCATTATCGGTCAACGCTTTGGACTCGATAACGTCTATGCTATTTTTCTTAGACCTGGCGAGAACGGATATTCTATCATGTTTTCTACTTTTTGTCACGAGTTTTCCACCCGCCACCCTAATTACCATACAAAGTATTCCAGAAAAAACGGTAATTCCACTCAAAACCCCTGCAAGTGGAACCGTTACAATTCAATTGTAGATAGTGTTGCAGCAGTCCCCGCACCACTCATTACATATAAACATGCCAGAACTTTACTAGATGCTTCAGCTATATTCGCCGCGCGCTTATATTTGTTAGCGTTCCTTTTTCTATTTGGACGCAGACTGATTTCAGACACGATCACTCCGGCGACCACATTGTCAGTCGGAACGCCGGGAATTTTGACCCCTCGACGATGACCTTCGGGCCGGAAGTGTCTGGAGGTCGGCACTGCGGCGTCTCATCCTGCATTTGGTTACCTCCGAAACGGGCTCACGTCGATTACATACAGCAGCCTGCTGAGGTTCAGGACGTGTGGGTTACATTTGTGTTAGGTAAGGGTCTAGGGTTCACGCAGGCCGGGGTTACTCGCCTCAACGACTCCATTCGCACGTACGTTTGGGCCATCCTCGGCGCACAGAAGCAAACTCGCAGTTCTATACTGGGCACTGGAACGGCGTTTGATGCACAAAAACAATTATTGGCACTTGTAGAGGACGCCATCTCAGCTAAGGTGGATCTGGAGAAGGCGATCCAGAATAATCAAGACGTTTTGCAGAATGCCAGCACCCCAGTAGACTACGTATTTGGAATAGGCCTTTATATGGCGCCGAGCAATATGATACTACGAGACGACCCGGTTCACGGTTACAATAATCAGATCGTAATCGCCACCGTCAATCAAAAAATCGGCCACAACGGGAACGTGAACGCAGATATCATCAAACTCCCGCCCCCCAAGACGGTCATAAAAACCCCAAGCCAATCGCGATTGGATGCGTCTCACTCAACACAATCGGGATTGAAGTTGAATCTAGCACCCCAAATTCACGAATTGAGTCCCCCCAAGTCAATCGTCAACAGTGTTGAGGGAACAGGAGCGGAAACACCAATCGAGATTGGAAGCACAACACACGAGGAGGAGAAAGTAGCGCTCGTCGTTGCCCTCGTGGCGCTCGGACTATTCGCGCTTTGGTTTTAGGAACTCCCGGGCGGAGAATAGTAGGAGACAGGCGATCGCCACGGTTAAAGACCGAACATTCTCGGCAAGACATACGGCTGTTTTTGACAAAATAGATAGCAAGAAGGAGACGATACCCCCAATCAACCCAGGCAACGCGGCAGCCGCCTTTCCGGCTAATTTAGCCAGGAGACTGGCGAGGGCTTTTAGTTGCTTTTTTACCCACTCCTTGGCTGTGCCGGATGGCTCGGGTGCTGGTGCTGGTGCGGGTGCTGGTGCGGCACCAGCATTGACAGCTTGAAATAGACACGATAGAGATATAATTAGGGTCGATATAATCATACTGAAAGCTGCGATGATGGTTACTATCGTGACGCCCTTCTCTCTGAACAGAGTGCGAAGACGCTCACCGAGTGTCGTGTCCTCGTGCAGGACCCTCGAGATTGTTTCGTGGCTCCGACTTAATTGGCCGGAAAGTGACTCACGGTTAGTCGAGACAACCTCCAAGCGAGCTTCTCTTTCATCCCGCAATGACAGCAGCAGTTTGTTGATCCGCTCGGTAGATTCTCTATCACCATGGGCCTCCCCAAGTTTTCTTTCTTCTAGCGCGATATATTCGTCCAGCACCGTGAGTTTGGAGAGGTTATTGACCAGTTCGCCCCGGACTGTTTGCAGAACCTTAGCGAGTCCCAGGAGTTCGCGAAGAGATAACGGTGGGTCATACTTCGTGCCGTTTATTTCGTTGACAGTGGTTTCCACTGTGTTAATAGCGTCGGTGGCTATACGAGGGACCTCGCTGATATCGCTCGTTTCTATAGCGGCGGCCGTCTTCGCCAGCGTTTCGTCGGTAGACTGTAGGGTGTTTACCATTTGTTTAGGCACCTGCGACCGATCCTCGACCACTCCGAGAGCTCGAGCGAGGTCCACTTCATACTTGTTCACTGAAGAGGCCCCGAGGAACCGGTTCGGGTCGTTCTTGACCGTCAGGAACTTCCAGTTCCTGCCCCATTTAACCCATATGTCTCCTCTTTTAGTGCTGCGGAACTCCAACGTGGCCTTGATGCCGTGTTTAGACACCTCACTCTCCCACCGTGTAACCCGAGACTCCGTTTCCTTGAGAGGCGCCAGCTCATTCTTGGAGATCCCCGCAGGAATCTCGGCACCGCCCGCCCATGCCGGAGTTTCGGGTGGGGCCTCCCACATATAGCTAACATCACCAGCAGCTGAAGTTACTGGTGTATCTATGAAGGTCGTTTCGTCAACGTCCTCGACGTAATCATCATCGATGTCATCGTCATCGAGGTAATCGTCTCGGTCGCCCGTAGTGCGATCGAATTCGTTCATGCCAATATCGCGACCAGCCATCTTTATAAAATTAATTATGAATTAAAGACAAAACCATACGAGTTCAATAGATTCACTAAATTATGTCTTCGAGTCAATACGGTCGCAAACTCAATCCATACCGCAGACTGCGTGAGCCCCACGGGGAAAAAGGCGTGAGACAGAGTGTCGTTATTACGAACAACCCATCGACGATCGACCAGAACCAGCAGCTCTTAGTCCGCTTCCCCAAGCTCGGAGCTAGCGACGTCATTGTGCCGGGTACTGTTCGCCTCGCTTTCACTATTTCGCTGACGTCGACGGACGTGGACCGAACCGTCGTTCAGAATCTGGGTCGCGCCATCGTCAAGAAGACCATGATAAAGATTTCTGGTAATGAGGTGATGTCGATCGACGACAGCGACGTCTACCATTGCTATCAGGACCTGTGGAAGACGGCGCAAGAGCACCAAAACGCGGTCTATCAGGGTATTGACACCAGCAAAAATAAGAACGTAACCAAACTTAGAATCGGGGCTGGTAACAAGGCAGATAACGTCGCGAGTGACAACGCGATCGCGGCCGCTTACGGCAACCGCTTCTACATCCCGCTCCACTTTGAGTTGCTGGAGAGTCACATACCCTACTATCAGAGTGTTTTGGCTGACCGCCTCGAATACGAACTAACGTTCAACGACTACGGCCGAGTTCTCATAGCCACCGACACAGCATCGACGTATACGATCGATAATGTTTCGTTGGAGTACGACATGGTCACGATGCCCGAACTCGCGCGATTAATCAGATCCCAGTACGCTGGGCGCGTTGCCATACTTTACGACCGAGTTCTTCGTCACCGCAATATGACGAAAGACAAAAGCGACACATTGTGGCATATTAATGTCAACGTACCCGCCCGCTCGATGAAAGGTATACTGATGTTGTTCGAGGATGCTCGGTTCGCGTTCGGTGCTAGAAAAACCGACAAATGCTATAACCCCAAAATCACAAAGGTCGAGGTGACGATCGAGGGAGTCCCCAATCAACTCTACAGTGCGGGTCTTCGCGCACACCAGCAGTGGGACGAAGTCAGAAAGCAGTTTGCTTCCGGATCTAAGCGCTCCCCGGAGGTTGCCGCGGTTGCCAAATACCTGCAGCTCTCGGACGTCTCCCTCGCGGAGTTCCTGACTAACAAATACGCGTTATGGCTAGACATGCGAGCCAGCGATGACGACCAAATGCACGGTAGTGGGCGCCAAGTTGAGAACGCTAGTGAGGGTGTGACGATCCAGATAACCAAAGAGGCGGATGGAAATGGTCCATTAAACGTGTACTTATATATAATTACAGACGCACAACTCAACATCTAAGATGGCCGATACGTCTCAGTTTTATACTAAAACTCTACCTTTAAACAAATCCAATTTACCGATTGGTGATGCCCACTCTGCCACAATATGTGGGCAGACAGGATGTGGAAAAACGGTTTTCATCCTCGACTTGCTCGAGGGGTCCTACCGCGATGCCTTTCGTCACATTGTGATCCTATGTCCCACTGTGCGACACAACGAGACGTATCAGCGGCGCCAGTGGATATGGACCGACCCTGAGATATACGTGTATTTGACCCCTGCGACAGACTTCACGACTGGCTGCGTGGCTTATACCAAATATTTCAGGGTGAGCCCACCCTATACGTGATTGACGACTGCTCAGCCAAGGCGGCGATGACCAAAAAGAAGGACATGCTCTCGGAGCTCGCATTTTCTGGCCGCCATGCGAGGCAAATCGTATGGATCTCCACTCAAAAGTACAACGCCGTCGTCAAGGATCTGCGTGAGCAAACGAAATGGGTCGCCCTCTTTCACTGCAAGGACCGAGACTCATTCAATGACTGTCTTCGAGAGAACGACGTTATCCCAACGCGCGAGGAGCGCCTGGATGTTCGACAGATACTTTCGGAAACTAAGCACGCCAAGCTTCAGCTAAAGACCGATCAACCAACTGCTTACGAAGTTATCAATTAATTAATTACAAAGTAATAAGCAATTGCTGAACAATGCTGAGCAATTGTTGAGCAAATGCTGAACAATGGTTAACAACGTTAACAATTTGGTGCTCCGCTGCGAGCTTTGTTGCGAGCATAATGGTGATCATAAGTATCGGGTGGTGCGCTTGGCAATATGTTAGACTTATGAGACTTGTCAGAATAGTTAAATTAATTTTAAGAAAATTAGCAATAATGAACTGCGACGAACTTCTCGATCAGCTAATGGAAGAAACCTCAACTCCGTTGAACCCCAACACCAATCGCGAATTGGAAGAGCAATCGGGTTCAACTTCAACTCCAACGGCGGTTGGTATTGGGTTGAGTGCCGATACGAATGAAAATGAAAATGCGGCGTGACGCGAGCGGCTAGCTGCGCTGGTTGCTGGGGGACAATCGGAGCATTATCTCGGTAGGCGTTTGTCAGGTGGATTAAATGTCAGATGCGGAGATCGATACAATGTATGCGCGATACTAATCCAAATTGGGGGCAGAGATGACAAAAACTCTTGGATCGGCGGCTATTCATTTGTACACTACCACCGTTAGTATACTTCTCCCTATACCAAACACCGCGGGGTTGATTCACGATCTAGAGACTGACCCTTTTATAGGATAGACTCTTAGAACAGCCTGCTGCTCAATTTATCACAAGTTTGGAATGTACAAAGCTCCGCTGACAACCGCGTTGACCACGGGTAAACACTGTCAATTTGGACATATATGCCCACGAACTATAAGCCCTAATACTATAAAGGATGATACAGGACACACCTGCGAGAGTGACGGAACCCTCAACTCCCATTCCGATTGCTCCAACCCAATACCAACCGCCGTTGGAGTTGGAGTTGAACCCGATTGCACGATATAAAAACCCAAAAAGACAGGCAGCTTGGCGGGCAGCGGCTGCCACCCGAAAAGTCAAACAAGATAAAATACTCGCCGAGCTTCGAGAGGCCAAACGGTCGTTGCTCTCAACACCGTTGAACCCGATTGATGTTGAAACAGTAAAACACCCGGTGGCAGCTGTTTCTCCCCCAATCGCGATTGGATTGCAACAGGAAGAGCAATCCCCGATTGCTGTAGCTACTACCCCCTATTACCTCAACATTGTTGAACCTTATTGGAAGATCGTCCCGTGGGTTGTTGGTGGTGGTCTGGCAGTTGTGGGCTCCCTGTGTGTGCTGAAATACCAATCCAGATTGGAAAAACAACCAGCTACGGTTCCGAAGAAAGTTACGAAACACCAATCGCGATTGGATGCACCCCATTTAAAAATTGATCGCGATCCCTTTTATATGCAATAATGGCTGAACAAGATGGTAAAATGATAGTGAATGCGCTTTATCACGCCGTGGTGACATCGGGTTTCAGTATCGGGTATGCTCGACTATCAAAGATGGCCCTAGGAGGGTCCGCTCCCAAATTAGACTTTACTGTGAGAGACCTAGGGCTCACGACCTTAGATGTAGCGGCCGCAGTTTGGACCCGAGATTATCTAATTAAAATTGGAATTCTACCTGTTAATATATGGAAATAAATGGCTTCAATCGCAGTAATAGTAGGTGGTGCGCTTGTAAACGCATTTGCGTTCAGCGGTAGCAACTTTATATTCTCGAAAATGAGAAGCTCGAACGTGGATGGGGAGCGCAAGCGTCACGATTTAGCTGTAGAACAACTCAATAGCGCAAAGGAAGCATGGTCGAAAAAACGAACCGCCCATCTGGAATGGGTCAACGAAGAGCTTCGCCGCGAAAATCAAACTTTTCAGAACGTTGAAGAAGCGAACCGCGTGTACACGCTGGCATATCCACAGAAAAGTCTCGTGGCGCTGGATCGCGAGCCCCAACTTTCAGATTTCTATGTACCATCAGAGCCCAAAAAGACCGCGAGATCGCGTTCATCGTCCTGGGAATGGGTGTGGTGGGTCTCGTTAGCTACTATATATTCAATCGAGATTGAAATAAGAAATAATTATTTAAAAAAAAATTTTTTTTAAATATATATATATATATATATAGAACGATGTTAGTTGACGAACTTTATTTTTATTTTTGCGTGGCGCGAGGACGAAAAAGCGGCCACCCTTTTCGCAAAGAGGATGTTAGATTCCTCCGAGTTAGATTCCCCAGAATTCCATCTCCTGTTCCAACCCAATCGCGATTGGGGATGCAGCGAAACTTCTAACAAAGGTTTATTATTAACGACGCAGTTACCGGACGATCTGGCGAGGGCATATTGGAGATTGTCCAATCAATTAGAATACTTCGCATACTATGAACACGCTCAAACTTAATACGAAACTATCGGTTCGCCTAGCGCGCAATCTAGCAAACACATACTACAGCCCCCGCGGCTACTGGAAGGGACTCGCGGCCATCAGGAACCTCGCGGCGGCGACCAAGGTTTCAGAAAACGCTGTCAAGGAATGGCCCAAGAAGCAGGCCATCTGGCAGATCGATTTACCCGCGCCTAACAATATTCCGCGCCCGAAATTCGATGTGCCGGTGCCGAACCAAGTTCACCAAGCAGATCTCCTGTTTCTCCCTCACGATCGCGTCGATCGCAAGACGTACAAGTACGCACTGACAGTCGTTGACGTAGCGAGTCGCTATAAGGGGATTGAGCCATTGGCTACGAAAGAGTCTAAGGAGGTGGCCGAGGCTCTTTCCCGAATATATAAAAGGAGTCCTCTCAAATATCCGAATCTTCGAGTTCATGGGCGCGGTCTCTCATCTATTGTCTAAACACAAAGTTTCTGTCAGACGCGGCCGCGTCAACATCCACCGAGACCAGGGGATCGTGGAGCGGTTCAATCGAACCCTGGCTGAGAGACTGTTCGGACACCAATATGCCAAAGAGCTGCTGCTTGCGCAGCGGGACCCTCATTCGCGATCAACCGAATGGGTGGCCAGACTGCCCGCCGTGGTCTCCGTACTGAACGGAGAGGTGACCAGATTGATCGATAAGAAGCCCGTAGATGCCATCAAGTCTAAAAAGGTGACGAGCAAGCCCTCTGCCGTCTCGTGCGGGCGACCCGTTGGTTTAGAGGAGCAACGGCTTCCATCGGATGTTCACGTCCGGTACCTCTATCAACCGGGAGAGCTCGAAGGTGGCAGCCGCCGCGCGACGGATCCCGTGTGGTCTATCAATGTATATCATCTAGATCGATCTATTACCAAACCCGATGAGCCCATGCTCTACTATTTGGCTGATGGTCCATCTCGCGGGTTTGTTCGCGAAGAACTTCGTATGGTGGTTTCTGACACCCAGCTGCCCCCGGATCGTCAGAGTCTTTAGAGAGGTTCTGTATGTATTCCGTCTGATAACACACGTCTTTTATCGTAGTACGCCAATAGTCCTAATTTTTGTTGACAGTACGTTTTCATAACACCGTCTTTCATTTTAAATCCTCTATTTTGTGCTACATCTATAATGTGTTTTCCATCTTCTGTAGTTTCGGTTAGTAATCGTTTAGATCTTTCCCAATTTAAATTGTTTGTTCTCTTGGACATTCCTTTCGCAGAGTTTTTGTTAATAGAATTAATTTTTTCTACAAAATAACACTTACTAGATGGCGCTATCGCTCTATCTCCACTAAATTCCATTTTGAAAAGCCCGGGCTCTCTTTTACTCCACTTATTCCAAGCCAACCATTTATTCTTTTCTTTTTCAAACTCGTCTAGTAAGTTAGGTCTAATCAATTCCTCTAGTATGTTTCCACTAACTCCTATATACATACTATCCGTGTCCATCTGTATTAATTCAAATTCTTCTCTTTTTACGTATTTGTCTAGAAATTCGTAGTAAAATTCCAACATTCTCAATTTAGCGAGTTGATAAACCGCTATTCCACAATGGAATGGTCTCTTTACTGAGCACCGGGGTTTTCGGGAAGATATTTCGTACGCATCTCCTATCTCTTCCAAATCGTCAAAGAATGCGGATCTTAATGCTTTGTCTTAATGCACAGGTTTCGTCTTGTGTATATGTCGTATTTAAATGTCTCTCTGTTGCCTCAATCATTTTTCCACAACACGAGTTTCCTAATAATTTCATTATATCCGCTACTGGTTTCTTATTTGGTTCTACATCGCCTGTTCGTCTTGCGGCTGTAACTTCTTTTGCGAACCATTCGAACGGTTTTCCACTAATATAATCTATAACACGATGAACTCCCGTTATTTCTAGACCGTGTTTTAAATACCATTTCAATAACGGTGCGTACAGCAATACTTTAGTGGCGGTCATCGATCCCACTAATTTCCTTCCATTTCCTCTTGTTCTGCCAGTATCTTCCAAATATTTTATCATGTGTTCTGGGACCTCCTCAACGTCTACTTCTCTGTTTATAAATATTGGGGACATTTCAGAAAACTTAGCTTTTAAGTTGTGTGGAACTTCTATATCCACCTCCGCAAACCCAAACCAGTCTCCAGATAAAACTCTTTTACAAAACATTTTAATAAATTTAGGGTTATGTGGGGTATCTATATGATGTATAGTTTCTCTCCCACACGGCATATCTTTATTTAACGTAGATAAATATAACGCGTTTGCATCGTACCCCAAAACAGCCTTGCAAGGTTTGTTAATTCCTGTGGAATTAGATCTAATATTTGAAACGCCCGCTTCGGCATATCGTGTAAATACTATTGATGGACCGCCAACTAGAGCGTCTTCCATCATTTCGTATGTTTCTTCATTTGGTGCATATTGAGCATCCTCCAGTATAATCGTCTTTGAAGATGTTTGTTCTTTAATGGTTCCTCTCAATAAATATTGTATAGCTACTCCAGGTAGTGTTACCGCATCTTTGAAAATATCCACACCTCTGTGTTTATAAAATTCACACATTTTTTCCACCGCTTCTAGGAACGGTGCTACATCTAAATCGTTATAATATTTCAACCAATCTCTGAAAGTTTTCATATTTTTTTCTTCGAAAATTCTACGACATTTACTTAATTCTGTTTCATCTAGTAACATATTCCCCGATAGTTTGGAATACCAATTCTCTATATCAGGCAGTCTTGGGTAATCCAGTTTGTCTGGAGAATCGAACCACTCGTAAGGAAAGAAAGATTTCTGTCCTTTGCACTCGTAGGCTTTTATCCAACTATCGTAACTTACACCCGGTCCTAGGTAAAGTATTACATCAAGAAATCTAAACTCTGGAGTAAATAGAAATATTGTTTCGTTTGCCCGTTTTCCGACCATTACTTTCTTTGTTGTTGATGCCAGTTCGCCTACTAGGTATTTCTTTATTAAGTTTATATCGTACTTAATACTGTTAAAACATATAACCGGTACTTGCTCTATCCACTGTTCGATCTGTGTAACTTGATTTTTAAGTAAATGTTCTGTATTAAACCTATATCTCAACCATACTTCTTCTCTTATAGCTTTACCCCTGACTTTCATATCTTCTACGAATTGTTCTATAAGTTTTGCAGGACCTTTATCACAAATATGAGTTACTGTTCCTGAGAAATTATCTCCTATGCTAACGCTTACCGGAACGTGCTCAGCTTCGTACTCTAAACTATTACCTAGCGTTTTAAGTAATTATTTAGAATTAGGTGGGTTGAGATACGCCTCAAAATCATATACTATCTGATATGTATAAAGAGTAGTGTCGCAACCGATCTTTATGTTTTTACCCGTTCTTTGGAATTCGCATTCCCACATAACTACTAGGTTGAATTATTTGCTTCTAATAAATTTATCTCTTCTCATTGTGGATGCGCGTTCTTCTTTTTTATGCTTTGCATGAATCTCACACCCGTGCCAGTAACAGCCGTGATATTGATATACGGTATTGGTTTCTGGACAGTATCCATCTACTTGAGCTCCTAAAATCCATCTTTCACCCCCGTGTCCGCACTGTTCATGGTGAATGTGAATTCCCTCCTGCTTTTCCACAAAGTACATCCAATCGATCGCACCATAACTGTTAGAACCTTCTGGGTAGAACGCTTTCTTGAACGACGAACGCGGGCGCTCTAAATAATTACCATCACATATTACTTTTGTCTCACCGCTCATACATTTTGGTCCGTGTCTCTTCATATTACTCGCTTTCGTGAATTTATGTTTGCAATTATCGCAGGCGTAAATTTTATATAGATTTTTAAGGTATTTTATCAGAAATGCGTGATTATTATACAAGCCTATTGTCATTGGTTTAGTACCTAGTGCATCATAGTACGCTGGTACCTTTTTCAACCACCAAACACCACCTTGTGTCGGTTGATATACTTCTATACCGATTTTAAAAAACTATTCAACCTTTTTCAGATCTGAAAAAGGAATTGGTGAAACCACATTACTATCGAAATATTGCTTACTAAGTTATTTCGCTTTTTCTGTACATCTGTCAGGTCTTTTACCTGTCATATGCATAGCTAGACACCTGAACAGACAAAGGTCGTCATTATATTTATCTAAAGAATACATACCTTTTCTATTCCTCAACCATTCTGGAAGTTCTCCTCCTGCTGCTTCTTTGGATTGTAGTCCCAAATCTATTCCCCTACTGCCCTGTATTAGCTTTACAAAAACCTCTACCCATCTTACAAACTTCCACTTTGTATTTGGTCTGTCTATTTTTCGGACATTATTCGTGTTTGCTCCTTATCTGACAGCCATTTTTTAACTGTTTTCATTGATGATAGTGGTTCGCTACCACCGAGATTTTTGTGAAATATTATAGTCATAGGTTTTCCATTTTTAGTTTCGTCCATATGTTCTAGCTTGTAAGAATATGAATATCTAAAATAAAAATTGGTTGTTAGATACAGAGCGAGTTTATCGGACATGCGTTCAGACTCATTAATATCAATGTTTTTACGAAAGGATAATGTAACTACCCGTACCTTTTCCAATGTTTCATCATGAGCCCCCAATATTTTTTCACCTTCTGCCACTATCGCGCGAACGATATATTTTTTCTTATTATTTGGTATTGGGTCACCTGTGCGTCTAATTGGGACAAATTATTGGTGCTTGACGGTTTTATTACACTAACCCTTAACCCCGCAATAATTTATTTTTGAATTCTGTTACCAAAATTCCTCTGCTAGTGAGAGGTCTTTAAAGGCTCATCGTTTATGGGCGCGGGTAAACCGCTTCATAGACGCCTCATTCTTTGTGGCGTTTATCAGCTTTGTCAATCCCCTAACTCTCAACTGTTTACTATAAGTAATCCCTAGAGATTCGGCTTCTCTTCTCAAACTTTCGATTTCTGCTCTAGTTTCTGGCGTTATCATATTTTCTGTATATAACCTATGAAATGTATGTGTTCAATTGGACGTGAAAAATTTACATCATGTTTTTTTCACGTCCAATTGAATATAAACATATACATATACATATATAATGGAGTGTGTGACTTGTTGTAAGACGTTTACGCGTAAAGACTATCTACGAAGGCATCTAGCGATACGTAGAAAGTTTCCTTGTGTCCCCCCACAATTTCAATGCCCCAGATGCCCTTGTAAATTCGTTAGTGCCCAAACTCTTTGTAGACATAAGCAACTACGCTGTCAGGTGGCTAAAGGTGAACGTGGTAGACTAGAGCTGGAATAATTAGTTGCTGATCTGCGAAATAAATGAGCTATATTGGAGGATAAAAATGGGGTGTTGGAATATAAACTATCACGCGCGTACGCATTGAAATTGCATTAATGATTTCGACTTTTTCCAAAAGTCAATTTTCAATATAATTGGGACTACAAGACCACTTTTCATCATTCAATACAGCTCAATAACGTTAAAAACGTTGGTGGTATCATTTTGACTCACTCTTTTCAAAATTCGATTCTCTCTTAGGAGAAAATAATTATTTTCTCCAAAACACCTACATTGTATGCCGAACTAATTCATAAATTTACTGTAGGTAGAGAATTTCCTCGTTAACCAATTTTTTTATTTTTCGGGGTTGGTGGGGGTAGCATAGAACGTATACCGCCGTAGGTGGTATGGTTTTGACTCCCTCTATACTACTCCCCCCTCCCCCCTCCGAAAAAAACATTTTCATACGTTTCAGTTGAACCAGGCCTTGAGTTTCAGATGGCCGTGATACAAGCTTTGAATACAGCTTATAGTCGCTACAATGTTGATCATCGGTGATTTAATGAAGAGATGTTGGGGTAGATGAGAAAATCCCTCAAAGGCATAGTCCTTTGCACCTTTTCATAAACCAATGAAATGTTGGTGGTGCATTACAAATGCCGAACAGCATTCTTTTGATTTCCTAGTATAGAAACCCCTACTTTTGGAAATTGACTCCGAAACCTGGCAATATAGCTTGAAAGTGATGTAATTAAGAAAACAAAAGTTAGATTTTGAAAATCGGTTGACAAATAAGAAAATATTTTTAAAAAATCTATTTTTAGCCCCCATGTTAAATTCCCATAGGAAAATCGTTTTTTCGCAACAAAATCGATATTTGATGGAATTTCATGAAACTAATTGTTTTGGGGAGGGTGACCTTTTTGTTATTGACGAAAAAGTACTTACTTTATAGATTTAATGTGCTTAATGGCCAACAGTTCGTCGGCAGCACAACGTGGAACAGACAGAATGTTCTATATTCGCGAGATGGCGTCCTTTACTGGTATGTTACTTAACTTTCAATTTTAAATTTTAGGATAAATTTATTAATTTTTATTATTCGGAATGTATTACATTATCACAGCCAATTTGACTGTGATAATGTAATACATTCAGTATAATAATTCTGCGTTCTTTTAATCATCAAATATATGCAGCAGTCGTTAGTTCTATACGAAATAATGCATTTCAGGAAAAATAAATGATTACTCCCTGAAAGTATACTTTGCTAGAAAAGTATACTTTGCAATGTTGGTGAAATAGGCTACTGGTATGTTACTTAGCTTTCGATAATCCATGTAGAATCGGAAAAGTTCGTAGTGGAATCTGACTTTATTTCAATCATATAGGTCTTTGTACGTTCACATTGTTTTTGATACTATGTAATTATATAATGTAATTCCAGTGTGCGGGGCTTTTTCTATACATAGGGCAGTACATAAGGACAGACTAGTGACCATTGAATGTCCCATCCCCATGTCAAATGGCTGTCAAATACATGTCTCATATGACGATTTTGCTGTCAAATTTCCACCGTGTATATCCATCCCTCACCAGAGGATGTTAACCCTTATAATGGTGAATTAAATGTATTGTCCATTCAATTGCAAATGATTGTAACGTGCTGTCAAATCATGGATTTATTGAGAAACAAGACAAAATATAATATAACGGCAGACGAGAATTTACGTTTCCCGCGTTCTAAGGGTTAACTATTGATAGATGCACGCTTCAGTGGTAGCTGCCTACACGTAGTTCATCGTTTGGATTGTTTGCGAATCTGTTTGACCAGTAACCCTGACATATCGGATAAAAATGATATACCGTGCACATGTGTCACCACGCTAAAGGCACCAACTAGTTCTACATTTAATTTATTATGTCGCGAATGTTGTTCCAGTTTTGCGCTTTTTAGCATCGTAGACCTGTATCAGCCACAAAATTATCAATGTATGTAATCAATTGCCAGAGAGTCTGTGTTGTAAGCAAGTATATACTCTAGTAGTGGACGGAATGTTTCATTCTAGGCCCTCGGATACACAAAATAAATGAAACGAAAATAGCAACAACTACTAGCATGAATCTATTGTTAAGTACGCTAGTTATTATATTTAAGATTTACCGCTATATTTAGAAAATCCATATTTATTTCCAACAGTTCACTAACCCAGGAGTATATTGATTCAGTTAAACTATCCAAATCTACAATTAAAGTGTGCGTTACTTGTACATGCATGTGTATTTACCAAATTAAATACATATGCTGTCTGTCTGTCACCACGACAGATGGTTTCACTAGTAAGTTTAAACCCAACTATTACACAATGACTTAAGATATTGAATCGATAAAATAATTTGACAGTCACGAGTTACGTCCGCACAGTACGATGAACTTGTACGCTGATCGATATCCCGGAAAATGGAACACAGTTTGTGCGTGTTAGTGACAGGGGGAAACAGATCCAGATTACATTACACCGCCTGTGCTAATCTTGCCAATATTTGTCAAGTTTTTTTATTTCAAATTGCTTCAATATTTTGCTTGAAATCATGCAGCTTGATTGGCTGAGACTGAGTTGTGTTACAGCTCAGTCTCAGCCAATCTAACTGCATGATTGCGAGTTGGGATTGTCAATAGATGTTCAGAAACGCTGACATCTAGGCAAGATTAACGCAGACGGTTGTGTAAGTGTTGTATAGACCGGTGTGGCTATAGACGTAGAGTCTGACGCAGACACTTTTGAGTAGCTGTTAATATTATTGAATGTATTACCATCAATACACAGAGAATTGATAAGGATTAATTATTTTATTGTTTCTTTTATCATTTTCGTCATATACTAACTTTGACTTTTTTTGCACACGTTTCGGTTTCGTTTTGGTGGGTGGCAGGTGGGAGCGTGAGATGGGTAATTTAACAATCATGATTCGTCCTTACCGGAATCCCAACCTGAGACATGGTTTGGCTCTAATGTACGTCTTTGGCTTTCTTGTATGTGAGAGTTGAATCTAGTTATACCCCTTATATGAGTAATATACGTACACATAATGTTTCTATTACTTTTAGGGGAAGGGGCCAAATGACTTTTGTGTGGTATGTTCCTGGCACAATGTCAAGTTATGAGTCTCATTTCAGGGGTAAATATATTTTTGTTTCGATGTAATTATTCCGTTCTGATTTTGGGATTCCCCCCACCCCCGAATGCAGCAGGTTGAATACGGAATTGAAACCCGTTGAACTGGCCTCAAATGACCCTAGCTGTTGATATGCCGTTAAACATCACCACCACCAACAACAAAAAAAACAACGGCTTCGATTACTGATATTTGTATATTTGTATTACTGAAATAAACTATTATTTGAAAAATGGAATCCGGATATTGGACGCATCACACCCGCTTGCGCATCACCAACCATCCCTCTGTATTCCTTAACTTTGTATACTACATAACCGTCCGCGGTAATCTTGCCCAGATGTCAACGTTTCCGAACATCTATTGGCAATCTCAACTAGCAATCAATGAATTTGATTGACGGAGACTGAGCTGTAGTACAGCTCAGTCTCATCAAATCAATCTGCTGGATTTCAAGCACAATATTCAACTATTTACAAACAAAAACAAACATATACATGATACACATAAGCACAGGCTCCGAGCAATACTTTCAAATTCAAAGCTGTAATAGAACCAACATACAGTTCACTCACCTTGTACGTATGACAATAACCTTGCCTTGTGTACGTTCGCAATTCATACGTGTTCAATGTGTGTATGCATGCTTGTAGTTATTTCCGAACCCACCACAAAAGCCGACATAGTGCATATCAATCACGGTCATTTCTGCTCATGTCAAACATGCCAACACAGTGCCAATGTGATAAACATATGAAGGATTCACAAACGATATATACTATTCAGTGAACACTGTAAGCCCTGATCAGGCCGATCCGATGGCTAAACTGTTATACTCGGTTCTAGGGTTTGTTTTATGTGCACGTCGTGCAACACATACATCTTTGAATGAAGTGAAGTGCCTTATCACCCGTGGTGGAACGAGAAGCATTTAACGTGACTTTATTTGCACATATAACTCGGCATATTGTATTCTGGCGTATATAATCGAGCAAAACAACTTTATGTGTAGTTATTTTTAGTGTGAATGTACATTATTGGAGTCCTGTCACTTAAGTTGGTTAACCGCCATGTGTTAACCGCCTATATGGTCTGGGGTAAGGCCATATAAAAATGGCAGATGGTGCCTGCAGTTGGCGATCGTGTGTTTTCTCACTCCGTGTAGTTCATGAAATTCATGAATACCCCAAAACAAGTCGGTACACTTGACGAGTGGCGTATTACAATATATTCGAATATCTGGGAAATGGACAACTTTGAAAGTAAATTTGGAACGCCTAATTACACAGGAAGTCATATATCTGAACATGATGAATTATTGAGATAATGAGGTATTTAATTATTTGTTGCGCCGCTATCAGGCAGCAGTGAAACCCCAATTAATGCATATAAGAAACATGCTAAATTTAACACAGTTCTCACAATGCTACTACAAGGTGTATGATCACGTGGTACTAACAACAACAACAAGTACCGATTCAAAGTACGTATTCTTTTATAGTGTCCTTACGCCATTTTCACTATATTTTGCTCCGGTATGTTGCACCTAAGGATAAAATATGAGGTAGTCCTCACTGGAAAATATTTCTTATGTACCGATTGATTTACTTTCTGACCATATATCCCTGAAATAGTATTGCTAAAACTTGAGCCGTTCAAAAGTTACAGCTCTTTCCATTTTGACAGTAATGCTGTTGCGGACACTACATGTATACTGCTGTTATGTAGTCATATTTCTCAAATGATCTTAAATACATTGATTTTATTTGTCAAATTCATTGAAATACATCAAAACACAAAAGTTTAACATAACATTCCGGTATTGTGTCTGTATAAATTGTGATTTTTTTTTATTACAGGTTTCCTATTTTTCATGCAAAATTAGTTTACTTTGGTTCTATTACCATTTATTTCACAAATTGGTCTTAGTTTCTGTAGAAGGGTAACTGGTATCAACAGGCTGGGTGTACTCTTCAAAATAAACACAAATTGGTATGTCATGAAAGGAGATTTAATTTGAAATCAAGGTAAATATATAGTGCATAATTGTGTTGCGGACACTACATGTTCAGGATAAAAGTGTGTTTTCATAAGGTGATTTGAAACCGTAGAAATTAAGGTGCCAGCCAGATTCTAATGAACGTTATGTGCATAGAAGAATAAGTAATCCCTACAGACATTTTGTCTCGTGTTGTTAAGTCAGATAATAGTTTGAATTAAATAAACTGTGACACATGTGTATACAACCTTATGAAAGTTATATCAAATATGTGTATACAGTATTCAAACTTATCTTCTGTTATAATTCAGACACGTATTTAGAAAACATGTAACAAGTAAATCTCCGTGAACATTAATAACAAATACATTTGCAATGATACACGCATGAACCAACTCTGTTGCGGACACTACATATTTGACAAGAATGAATATATACTTTTACATCCACAAATATAGCCAAGGTCCTATGAGTTATGGGTCCAATCCAATATCACGTCACTAAACATATGAATAATAAGTTCCTAATATAGTAACTTAATCGATTAATGAAAGAAAACACATTGTGACATTACAATTGCATGTGTAACTACAAGTGGTGCTATATCGTACAATCATCAAAATATAACATTTTTGTCACAGACACTACATGACTGTCACACACATTGTCCATATTACCAATGATATAACACGTTTATAAAACTTTTTTTTATAAAAACAACTAACTATTAACACCAACAGTTTAACACTTTAGCAATTATAACCATAAATCGTCTGTTGTTGTGTGCATATAGCACTGTCATTTTGATAGTTTCAGAAAAACGCAATTATTTAAACACAAAATAATTTCTCCTGTTAGTGCTTTTCTGTGACAAATTAGGCTCTGGGAGAATGTCCGTGACATTAGAAGTGGGCTCCCAAGATTCATCGGGCGCATCGGGCCACACATACACTCCAGCTTTCTGGGCCATAAACGAAAGTTTGACTTCATTGCTCTCTGTGTCCATGTCAACAACCTGCACATAGAAATGTGTATATTATGCAGTGCCCTCACAAACAATACGATCATTACATGTATGCAACATGCAGATGTGAGTGTGCAAGATAATCAAGAGCTATATTGATCAACAACGCCAATTGCCCTTTCGTGCTCAGGTTTGTCAGTCATGTACATTAATTACTTCAAAAGTACACGTATTACATATGTTGTAATTTTTTAAAAGTATACTGTTACAAGTATGATACATGTATGTGTGTTTTTTTCTCAATATTACCTGAGTGACAAATTTCTCCTTGCTACTCGACTTCGAACCACTGAGGCTGACTGACACGTATCCATTTAACTGTAGTGGCTGTGGTGGCTGTTGTCTCTGCCCATCTCTGCCTGTAAATGTAGCCATACAATTTAATTGTGTACATTCTAATGGACTTATAAAGCTCACAATGAAAACATTTTGTCAACTTGATAAGGACATGGTTCGAGTAACATTAGTTTATATTATTAATCACTCTGCATCTGAACCTTGGACTCAGCTTGTACACATACACATACTTTTTGGAGAAATCACCCATTTCATATGAATTTACAATGAACTGATCTGACTGAATGTGTTTGCTAATTCATTCTAGGTACTAGTACTAGTGGGAACATCTACATTAGCTGTGAAGTACATGGATATGTAGGCTGGTTAGACAAATAGAACGTTAAATATTGAAGATTGACGGACATACTATAAAGCGGTGTAGTTGGTGCTGTTATAATTTGTTACAATCTGTGTGCAGGTGGGTTAAAATAGTATACATGTATACTCAATGCCAAAAGAAACCAATATATATCATGTAAATGACGGCGACTTCAGTGTACAGAATAGGTAAAGGTAGGTATGAGATATTACTTGTAACTTTATATACTGAAATTACATTACTGGTAGTTGTAAAACATGATTACTTGTTTTTGAAAATACCATACATACATTCTAGTTGAATGAGGTTGTCACGTTGTAATATAAACATTAACTTACCATGTTCCCGCAAAAATTCAAATAGTTCTTTGTTGTTGTTGTTGTTGTATCCAGTCACTGACTTTTCGGCTCAATCTTTCAACAGCCACCAATACAAAGTTGAAAAGTTCAATGGGACACTGTCGCGTTATGTGTGAAAATTGTACAACTCTTAACAACATAATATTTCTGTACTTCACTAACAGTGTTGTACATAGTCTAACAAGATGCCATTGCGATTCAATTGGGATATCAATGAGGTACCTTTATATGACTGACCAGTCTGATAGAAAGTACCTAACTTGTACCTTGTTGTATGTGGTCATATTAAGATATTTGATCTAGTTACTGAAAAGTACATGTTTGTACCTCAGTGATAATTTGGTAGTAACTTGTTCTATATTACTTTCGTTTGGGAATGCGTAGTGTCCGCAACAAATACAGAAACTGTATCCCTGCTTTATGTATAGTTTAACTGGTATGTAAATAATGTTATACACCCAACAGGAATACTCTGTAGGTGTTACCAGTTTAATATATTTTTTTAATCAGTTACGTTTTCACGTTGGTGCATGGAACTTAATATGTAAAACATCCTAATTTTATGCTATACCATTGCAAATGAAAAAAATGCACTTTTTTTTTCTTTCTTTGAGTTTATTCAACAAAAAATATTAATTTTTAGACACTGATGCCAAAATAAATCAAAATCTATTGCTTAACGGTACATAAATATACAAGTCAAATTTTCGTTGCGGACACTACAGCGTTGCGGACACATTCATTTCATTCCTATAGGTTAGGCTTTTGTTTCAAACAACAAATATTAGGTGTGTGGAGATATTGTAATGCCTTTATTGAAGAATATGTTCTGTTTCTGTATGTTAGCTGCAGTTCTGCAGAAATGGGCCCGTTGCGGACACTACAGATTTTTCATCCGTTCAGTGATCTGAAATGGCATAATGGTATTGCCGTATCTTCATTCCATATGTTACCATTCTTTGTTTTTCACATAGTACATATGATATACATTATTTTAAATACTTGTAATCATATGATGATGACATGGCTACATGAACCAGTACCATTTCAATACAAAGGAGTGAAACAATGCAAAATGCATAACGAAGGACAGTGTTCGCATAAATTTACACCATTCCGTAATAAAAAGTCGAAACCTGATCAAATAAAAAACATATTGAACTTGGATAAATTTTTCAAAAAAGTATTAGCGATATTTTATATAAAACTATTTAACAATAGAATATTCTGTGAATCAAAATTGACGTTTTTTTAGTGCAACAGCATAACGATGAAAAATCACCATTTTTTAGCATCAAAATTTGACCACATAAAATATTGAGTACAAATAGACATGTTATATACTGTTGGAAAGCTAAATACATCATCCATGTACATGGAAAACACAGATTCCAGTTAATATATCAACAATTAGGCAGAGGACTCATGTATAACAAGAGTGTATTCGTTTGGGGCAAAATATAGTGAAAATGGCGTTATTGCGTAACGGATTTGGAGCATCAAACGCGTCTTGTTAAGCTACATTTGGTGGTCTCTGTATTTTCGCCCAAACTTCTGTTGTTTCTGCGAAGAATCGATTTCTGTGTCTCCGACACGGAAATCGATTCTTCGCAAAAACGACATAAGTCTGTGACAGACACCATAGACCACCAAATGAAGCTCATAAAGACGCGTTTACTGCGCCATATTTCATTAAAACCCGTTGTATATTAAGGAAACTATTAAATAATACTTACTTTGGAGTGGGCGACGTTGTTGTTGTTGTAACCACGTGATCATACACCTTGTACTAGTACTTAGGTAAATCAGAGTCGTGAGAAACATCAGTTCGTTATTGTCATGGTGTCATTAACATTATATAACATTTATCGAATCTAACACCCTTTGGTTAGTGTGTGTGTGGTGAGGGCACGAAGGGCGGGTTGTCCCCGCATTTATCTACTGGTTTAGTTACTGATCGATGCCATCTTGGGTGTAGGCACTGATAGTTATTTGGTAAAGGCATAACAAATGGTCAAATATAACATTTTATGCGATTGCCGAGTAATGCAAGCGGGAAAATAGTTGAAAGACATTGGCGGATGGTTTATGGGTGGGTTGCGGTGTTTGATGTTGAAGTTGTGTCCAAGTTTCTTGAACATATACCAAGGGATTCTTCAGAAAATGGCTCGAATATAAACGTTGACTAAGTTCTAAGAGCAGACAATTCAAGAGGGAAACAATGGTGAAGTACATGAATGGGCGGGTGGATTGTGAGTGAGTTGCGGTGAGTGATGTATGAATGAAGCATTATCCATGTTTTCTGAACATAGGCATGTAGCCTATTTCACCAACATTGCAAAGTATACTTATCTAGCAAAGTATACTTTGAGGGAGAAATTTACTGAATTTATTACATTATCACAGCCATTTTGGCTGTGATAATGTAATACACTCAGTATAATAGTTCTGCATACTTTTAATCATCAAATATATGCAGTCGTTAGTTCTATATGAAATAATCGATTTCGGGAAATTACTCCCTCAAAGTATACTTTGCTAGATAAATATACTTTGTAATGTTAGTGAAATAGGCTACTGGGGTTGTTGAGGAATGTAAAGGTTAACTAAAATTTAAGAGCATGAACTTGTAATTCAATTTGAAACATTAGGTCCGTGAATGGATTGGTTGATGGTTTATGGGTGGGTGTGGTGAGTGATGCAATTGAGAAGTTGTGTCCAAGATTCGCGAAGGCAGACAGAGGGGTTGATAAGAAAATGACTCGAATGTAAATGTTAACCAAAATGTAGAAGCATACAATATTATGTCTCATGAAAATAGCCTGATACCACCGCGAGTCACTATCAGTAAAATAAATAGTACTAAATGATTATATCTGTATAGCGGGCACTCGTATTTTTTAGAACTGGATGAATAGTGACACAATTATACACTTATTTACGTTCTATAAAGAACAATGTGTGCCTACTAAGTGGGCCTGTACCTTGAAGTCCAACCATGTTGCAAAGAAAAGTCATATCTTCAAAAGTGTGCTATTAGATCAGCCCATTTCTCCAGTCAAAGCCACATGTATTCATAGTAACAAACACCACGTATAATGCAGTCAAGCAATGGGTGAGTAAATATACAAGGTGCATGATCACGTGGTTACCACAACAACAACAATGTCGGAAAGTGTTGAAAGCGAGCCCACTCCAAAGTAGATATTTTCCTTAATTTGCAACGGATTTTGATGAAATATGGCGCACCTGCATTTGGTGGACTCGGGACTTCGGCACATATTTATGTCGTTTTTGCTAAGAATCGATTTCCCTGTCAGTATTGGCAGTAAACACGGAAATCGATTCAACGCAAGAATGACATATGTTTGGGCCAAAGTACCGAGACCACCAAATGCAGCTTAACAAGACGCCTTTGATGCGCCATATTTAATCAATATCCGTTACATAATAAGGGCAATATGAAAGAATATGTACTTTGAATAGGAGGCGATTCTGGAAGCTTCAGTAATTGTTGTTGTTTTTTTGTACTCGCATAATAGTCGAACATTCCTATCGAATTTGGTGAACCAGCACTTAATTGCCAAAATTAATTTTGAAATATAGTCCGCGATTTGGCAATTAAGTCTCTATCAGTTCGGGACAATGCAAATGGTATATTTACGCGTTATACAAATGTACCTCGTAAATCAAGGTCCATGATCACGTGGTTAAACAACAACAACAATGGCTGAACGTGTTGAAAGCACGCCAACTCAAATGTAAGTACTATTTTATATTTTCCTTAATATGTAACGGATTTTGATGAAATATGGCACATCAAACGCTTCTTCATGAGCTGCATTTTGGTGGTCTCGTCGTTTGGCACATACTTATGTCGTTTTTGCGAAGATAGAGAATAGTAGGTTAGTGCCGTGAATGGGAAAAAATATCTGGCAAGGCTCAGGAAACGGGATGGGCGAGGCTTTCCCATTCACGGCTCTAACCTACTATTCTATTTATCCCGTCAACACCTAAACATGGCTTTAAAATGCAAAAATAGTATTGACTGGATATCAAAAATGTTTCACGGCACCGTGTTTCACGGCACATACGCACGTGTTAACGGGATAAAATCAATTTCCGTGTCAGTAAACGCGGAAATTGATTCTTCGCACAAACGACAGAAGTTTGTGTCAAAGTACCGAGACCACCAAATGCAGCTTAAATAGACGCATTTGATGTGCCATGTTTCATTAAAATCCGTGACACAATATAACAGTATACGTACCTTGAATCGGAGGCACTTATGTAAGTTTCAATAGCTGTTGTTGTTGTTGTTGTAACCACGTGATCATGCACCTTGCGTATAGCTGCGCAACAGTTCAACACAGTTAGTAAGTAAACGTCCAAAGCCTTGCGCAGTTGGTGTTGTAAGAATAAAACAAAAGGGTATTGTCAAGTGGAGTTAACGGGATGTCCAGATAATTTGTGTTTTATTAACCATAAAAGTACATTCAGACCAGAATCAAATGCAAAGATATGCCGACAGTTTTGTTATTTTTTCAGACAAACATAATAGTATTGGACGTCAGTTTGAATGTGATTTCTATCATGCAGCTCTGTTGAATTTGTTAAATGTAATTTAATAATAATGTCAAGCCCAAAAACGTTTCTGAACATCTATTGGCAATTTCTATTCGCAATCAAGCAAAGTTATTGCCTGAGCCTTTGGTTGTCAAGCTGCTGGATTTCAAGCACTACATATTCAAAAGTATTTTTTAAAAAAAGGAAATCGACAAGATTAGAGGAGGCAATAGTGTAGATGTATACACTGCACAAAGGCTAAAAACAGTTTATGTGAGTTATCCCACGTTGTTGGTCATTTGGTGTAAATATGACCCACCTCAAACTTAGTATTGGTGTAGGAATACATGTTGAAATAGTTTGCGACCGTTCATCAACAATGATATACCTGTAATTTATGACCGTCAGCCAATCAGATTGCGTGATATTTATATAGCGCATTAGAATATAGAATCCTGTACGATTTTCCAAGTAGTAAAGTAGTGCATTAGAAATATGTTAACCGCATTGTAATTTTAAATTTAAAATTTGAGGCGTATATCAGGTCAGAAAACATGTTTAATGGCTCCGCGCTATATATACGATATATATATACGAGTGACACGATTCTGCATTTAGCCGACAACGGGTCCACCTAGTGTCGTCGGCGGTATCGTCGTCGGCGTCGTGGGAAAACAATTGAAGTCGTCGCCGTGCATTATCTCTCCATACGAGCCGCAGTGCACAGACCAACACCAGTTACTGGCCCTGTCCTCGCCGGTCGAGATCACCGAGTTGAATGGATACACACGACCGCGGTAAACACAACCTGCAATACACATACAACACAGTCTGTGTTAATCTTGCCAACATTTGTAAAATGAATTGTTTCTTTCTTTCAAAATACACAACCGAAGTGCATTAATTTTGTCATTGATTATTAACGTATTTGAACACATATTGTCAATTCCTATTTTCAGTAAATGTAGCAGAAGCCAGGCTCATGCAATCCAGCAGCTCGATTTCAAGCACAATTCAAGTATTTTAAAATAATAGAATTGCCAAATAAGGGCAAAAGATTAGCGCTGTCGGTATTGTAGCTTGGTAATACGCGACTCTGTGGATTTGTGTTGCTGCGTCAATTATGGTGTACGAACGGGCTTAAAACTAAAATTACAGGTATACCTGTAAAATATGTAGGTGGGTAAAAAATCAATTCGTAAATTTTACAGGTGCTCTTGTATATGTTACAGGTAGACCTGTACAATTTTATAGGTGCATCTGTAATTTTGGTTTTGACTCCGTTCGTACACCATAGTCAATTCCGATGCAGCCACACCATACCCAAAGGCCAAATACGACATCGGTACACCACTGCGTTAATCTACGGAAGCCCATTACGGCCATTTAACTTTTTTATCGAGATCTTTTCTTGAATTTTCAAAATACTTTCTTGAATTTTTTAGATCTTTTCTTGAATTTTCAAGTTCTTTTCTCGAATTTTCAAGATCTTTTCTTGAAGTTTCGAGATCTTTTCTTGAATTTTCAAGATACTTTTTCGCATACAGAGTACATGCAGAATTCTTGAAAATTCAAGAAAAGATCTTGAAAATTCAAGAAAAGAGCTTGAAAATTCAAGGAAACATCTTGAAAATTCAAGAAAAGATCTCGAAAATTCGAGAAAGTATCTTGAAAATTCAAGAAAATATCACGAAAATTCAAGAAAAGAACCTGAAAATAAAGAAACTGAAAATTCAAGAAAAGATAATAAAAGGAAAGAAAAAGTGAAGTGGCCCTAATGGGCTTCCGTATTAATCTGACCAATATTGATCATGGTTTTTATTTTAACCTACTTGAATTTTGTGCTTGAAATCAACCAGATTGATGGCGAGTTAGCTAACTCGTGAAATCAACTGCTTGATTGCGAGTTGAGATCATTGCTACTATATGTTCACTAACGTTGACACCTGTGCAAGATTAGCGCAGGTGGTTGTGTATACGTATATTGCAGCTGACAATGTCGTATACCCCGCTATCAAGGTGCATGATCACGTGGTTATAACAACAACAACAGTGGCTGAAAGTGTTGAAATCTTGAAAGTATTAATTTATGGTGTCCTTAATATTAAACGGAGTTTGATGAAATATGGCTCAGCAAACCCTTCTTCATGAGCTGCATTTTGTGGTCCAGGGAGTTTGGCACAGACTTATGTCGTTTTTGCGAAGAATCGATTTCCGTGTCGGAGACACGGAAATCAATTCTTCTCAAAAACGACAGAAGTTTGGGCGAAAATACAGAGGCCACCAAATGCAGCTTAACAAGACGCGTTTGATGCGCCATATTTGATCAAAATCCGTTACGTGATAAGGACACTATAAAAGAATACGTACTTTGAATCAGATGGATTATGGAAATTTCTTTACTTGTTGTTGTTGTTAGTACCACGTGATCATATACATTGGCTATGGGGATGGACTATGTACATTGTAGTACAGAATGGTAGGAGCGAACATTGCAGTTGTGAACTAAACTTACGGAAGCTTAAACAGGACATGCGATTTTTCTCCACGACATAGCATCTCGTTCCCACGAGACAGGATCTCATTACAACGAGTTAGCTAAGTCGTTCCAACGAGATAGCATCTCGTTACCACGACATAGCATCTCGTTCCCTCGAGATAGCATCTCGTTCCCACGAGATAGAACCTCGTTAGCATGAGTTAGCTATGTAGTATGATCATTGCACATCAAAAAAATACAGAGACTAAATAGTAATGTCCATTAACATTTTACATATAATATTTTTGACAGATTATAAAGTATGATCATTGCACACCACACAATAAATACAGAGAATAAATAGTAATGTCCGTTAACATTTTAAAGTAACACGGTTATCGCCCTTGATATCAGTGTGGGAATTTACGTTTGATATAAAGTGCATAATAATGCCAATCAATACGTGGGGTTTGGTGAATGAGTGTTTATTTTGCCAGACAATGTCATATCTACATAATATACAAAACTAGCTGTCTCCCTATATTATAACCTGGCATGTGAAACCCCAGCTTTACTGCGGAAAGCTTGGAGTATACAATGCCACTACATGTGGAATTTGCATGAGGACACACGTGTACTTGTTTCACAAATACATAGACATGGGTCACGTGACGTGGTCTGCTTACCAGGCGGCGTCGTGGTCGGCGGAATTGTGGTCGGCGGCGTCGTCGTCGGGAAGCAGTTCCAGTCATCCCAGTGAACCACTTGATTGTTGTAGTTACAGTAGGTGCCGTAGCAATAGTTATTTTTCCGGTCACTCCCTGAAACGTCAAAGTACTAACACTATTAAACTAGGCTGTCTTCACCCTTTGAAACCGAAAGTCCGCTATAGCGGTTTATGCAAACAGTGCTGATCCAAATGAGCCGGCTCATCAGGAGCTGCACTTTTTGAAAGGAATTTCCATATTTTTGAGAACAAAACAATACACCGTTTGCATAAATGGACTAATTTGATGAAATAGTTTTGTGACGATTGGATTGGTCGGAAAATTAACATATACAAATCCATTCCAGTTACTTTGCGGTGAAAGGGTTAACTTAAAGGTACATGCCCACTCAGAAGGCACAAACTGTTCTTTATAGGAATTAAATAATCAAATATAATGCCTAGTTACCAATCCATTCTACCACGTACTGTTATTACAGTACCTATCCAAGACCCAGAACTTCGCACGACAAATTAAAATGTTCGTATGTGCCAATTTAGGATCGTCTGGAAATTTCAATTGATGGATTTACATTTATTGAGCATATGTTGCATATGCAGCCTATGCTCAATAAATATAAATCCATTAATTGTTTACAAGAAAGCATTGTTAATGTGAAATCTACAGACTATCATAAATTTGGACTTTCAGCCATTTTAGTCGTACGAAGTTTAGTGAAACGGCCCCCAGTGCCTTAAGAATAACAGCGATGTTAACTGCATAACTGTCCATTAATATATAATAGTATGTATAAGTTATTGTTCACATATTTAATTTTTTAAGGAATTAAATGCGAGGGAGCACTAGCGGCCGCAGCATTTAGTTCCTGAAAAATCCAATATGTGAACAATAACTGACTTATATTTCAGCCACGTATACAATGCAATGTCCCATCAGATTATTGATATTCCATTTCCTGTCGAACAGTTGATCATTAAATTTGGTAATACATAACTTATTGGGGTTAAACGTTGCAATATGTGAACTATCTATCTTCTTATAGGAGATAACATACCAAAACAGTAGACATTTTTATGACCTCTTTATTCTATCACATACCACGTGATATGGTAGATCCAGGAGGATATACTTGTCCATTACGGTGACAGCCAGTCATGGTGGTTGGCGGCGGGGTCGTCGTCGTCACAGGACACTCTAACAATCCTCCATAACAGACAGCCAGTATTGCTGCCATGGCGACTATTGTAGTTAACATCGTCCTAAACAAATACATGCTAAAATAATATAATAAAACGATGTTATAAATGCATGTTTAATAAGTGATAACATTGATTAGACGTACACACCCACAATTAAAAGTCACATCGTCAATATAATACATTAGTCGTATATATTAGAGTATACATCCTCGTGATGATGATGGAATTGGTAAACAGATGTGAGTTACCCCCATTTTATCAAAGCCATGGTAACAATTATCACAGCTGTAGTCTATTTCATGAATATTCCCTAGGTCAACTAGGTTCATAGTCGACTAACCATTGACGTCGAGTAACTCGACAGACATTAAATTATTGAAGAATAAGCGATTTAACACATACTATTACTCGTACATTGTTTGCATTCAACTATTGAACGTTTCATAGTTTGAATGTATTATATCCCATAAGTTGTGTTTATTTCTTCATTTGAAAGCAGCACGAGAACGCGGTTGTGCAGATTATGACATATGTGTTATAACTTCTTAATTTTATGGGTATCATACGTGTCAAATATCTTCCCAAACAACATATGTATAGGGTTCGATTCGGTTGAATCAGGCCTTGAGTTTCAGACTGTCGTGATGTATGCTTGTGAATACAGCTTATAGTCGTTACAATGTTGATCACCGGTGATAGAATGAAGAAATCGGAGGTAGATGAGAGAATTCCTCAAAGTCATAGGCCCCTTGTATCTTTTCATAAACTTATGAAATGTTGGAGGTGCATTACAAATGCCGATCAGCATTCTTTTGTTTTCCTAGAAACCTGGGGCCCGTTTCACTAAACTTCTTACGACAAAAATTTTCGTAAGTGCAAACTTAAGATCGTCTGTAATGTTCAATGTATGGTTTAAATTTATTGAGCATAGGCTGCATATGCTCAATAAATGTAAATCCAATAATTGTATTCAAGAAAAAATTGCTAATGTGAAAATTACAGACAATCATAATTTTGCACTTACGAACATTTTAGTCGTGCGAAGTTTCGTGAAACGGCCCCCTGTTGTGCCTGCTTTTAATGCTGTCTTGCACTTGTCTTCTGCGTTGGCTTCCACATGCAGGTAACTACTTGGTAGATCCAGCGTGGAAATATACGTGGCTCTGGTGAGCATGTGAACTATGTTCTATATTCGCGAGATGGCGTATGCATCATTTACTGGTATATTACATAGCTTTCGATAATCCATGCAGACTCGGATAACAAGGTGTATGATCACGTGGTACTAACAACAACAACAACAAGTACCGATTCAAGGTATGTATTATTTTATAGTGTCCTTATTACGTAACGGATTTTGATGAAATATTGCGCATCAAAAACGTCTTGTTAAGCTGCATTTAGTGGTCTCAGTATTTTCGCCCAAACTTCTGTCGTTTTTGCGAAGAATCGATTTCCGTGTCGGAGACACGGAAATCGATTCTTCGCAAAAACCACATAAGTCTGTGCCAAACTTATGAAGCTCGTGAAGACGCGTTTGCTGCGCCATATTTCATCAAAATCCGTTGCATATTTAATTTAATGAAAATATCAAATAATACTTACTTTGGAGTGGGCAGCGTTGTTGTTGTTGTAACCACGTGATCATGCACCTTGGATAAGTTCGTAGTGAACTATGACTTTATTTCAATCATATACGTTCCTTGTACGTACACATCGTTTTATAATATAATTCCCATATGCGGGGCTTCTACTATACAAATGGCAGTATATAAGGACAGACTAGTGACCATGGAATGTACTTCCCCACGAATCGCGTGGCTGTCAAATACATGCCTCATATGATGATGATGCAGTCAAATTTCCACCCGTCACATATATATATATATGTATATCCACCCGTCACAAGGGGAAGTTAACCCTTATAACGCTGAATTAAAATTTTCGTCTTTTGTATATTATTTATTTTCGATGTTCCTCAATAAACACATGGTTTAACAACACTTTATAATCATTTCCATTGACAATGATTATACAGTGCTCTCATATCAATTTTTATTGAGAAAAAAGACACACGAAAATATAACAGCTTACGAAACCGTACGTTTCCTGCGTTCTAAGGGTTAAATATTGATAGATGCACGATTCACTAGTAACTGTTGCACGAAAGCCGCCCACATGTTACGGCTATATAAACAACGCAAATAAAATATTGATTTCGATAATTTTAAATTTTATCAAAATTTAAGAATAAGCCTTCCTTTTATTTTGTGAAATTTGGTCCAATATCATGAATATTGATTGTATTAAGAAAAAATGATTTCCCCATGTTAAATCCCCATAGACGAGTGAAGATGTCAATGGGGATTTAACATGGGGAACTTTTTCTGATTTCTGAAATCGTGGACCTATTTTCAAAATTTTACTTTTATTTTCTCAGTAAGATCATTTCCAAGCTATCTAGCCAGGTTTCGGAGTAAATATACGTATTTTTTTTCACTCCTCCACAGCTCCTCTAGCTCCCCCATGTTAAATTCCCATAGACAACTTATTTTTTCTTAATAGAATAAATATTTGACCAAATCATTCTTAAATTTTGATAAGATTTAATATTATCGAAACAAATATTGTTTTTGCATTGTTTATAAGGGGCAGGTTTCGTGAAACAGACAGTAGTAGCTGCATATTTCATCGTTTTCATTGGTACTGAATCTGTCTGACCAGTAACTCTGATATATCGGATCAAAATGATATACCGTGCACATGTGCCACCACGCTTAAGGCACTGATACCCATTAGTGCTACAGCAGCTGGTAGCATACTTAATTCATTATGTCCCGAAGGTTGTTCTAGGTTTGCGCTTATTAGTAATCGCAAATGACCTGTATTAGCCACAAAAATATCCATTTTAGTGGATCAATTTCCAGCGAGTCTGTGTTGTAAGCAAGTGTATATACTTTGGCAGTGGAAGGAACGTTTCATTCAAGGCCCTCGGTTACTTAAATAAATGATGTAACCATTAATAGCATAAATACTACTATAGCGTTGAGTACGCTAGCTATTTGTTTAAGCTTTACCACTATTTTTAACAAATCCATATTTATTTCCAACACTTCATTGGAGTATATTGATTCATTTAAACGATACAAATCTGCAATTAAAGTATGGTTTACTTATATATGTATTCATTCATTTTGTTGAGGATGGAAAGGTTTCCTGAATATATTTGCCCCTGTGAATGATCCGAGAAAGTAAAACAAATATGAAAAAAAAGAAATTATTATCAAAATAATAACACGTTAGTAAAGCTAGTTTTGCGAAATATAGAATTCATATTTCCCACTGATGTGCTCACACGTAGTTTCATCGTGCCTAGCTTTGACTAGATACTACGTCACCAACTACGTCACCCATCATAGCATTCGGTTCTTGCATTTTTAAATACCATTATTGTTTATGGCCATGTGCGTACATCGTGTGTTAAGGTATTACAGTGTTAATATGGCGATTACTATATAGAAGTTTGCAATACTGACAATGTCTTGTAATAAAGCTTTTGAAGCATTTCAAACAAATTTATCTGTTTGTCGTATCGGCAAGAAGCTGTAGTCAGTGGTAACATGAGGAATTACGTCACTGCTCGCGGGTTTTTCGATATATCGGAGAAAGAATTGCGTCACTACTAGTGTTTTTTTCCAGATACTGCCAAGTTTAACTGAACATGGAATTTCCTCGACATAGTATGCAAGTGAGATAATTCACCCACAAACGCATGTGTATGACCAAGAACAAATTGCGACTGTATGTGAAATGCTTATTTGGAGGCACCATCTGAGACACAGTACCTTTAAGATATTGAAAGGATAAACTAATTTGACACTCACTAGTCACATGTAATACAAAAGAAACCTTTTGACGCTAACGCTTACAACCGCGCAGTTTGATTAAAGCGTACGCTGGTCGCTATTTCGGAAAATGGAACACATTTTGTGCGGGTCAGTGACAGGGGGAAACAGATCCAGATTACATTACACTACCGCCTGTGCTAATCTTTCAAATATTTGTCATGTTTTTATTTCAAATTACTTCAATATTTTGCTTGAAATCAAGCAGCTTGATTGGCTGAGACTGAGCTGTGTTACAGCTCAGTCTCAACCAATCAAGCTGCTTGATTGCGAGTTGAGATTGTCAATATATGTTCAGAAACGCTGACATCTGGGCAAGATTAACGCAGACGGTTGTGTAAGTGTTGTATAGACCGGTATGGCTATTTATCCCGTCAACTATGTCGCTACTAGACGTGAAAAGCAGGTACGTGTATTTTTTCTCGTTCACGTCTAGTAGATACGTCATTATGTATGACGTCACGTCATTATGTGAATGACGTAACACGATAATCTTGTCGCATCAGAAGACAAACTTACGAGGCCACAAATGCATTTTTAGAGACATTTGAACAACTTTGATGTGGTTAACGGGATAAATAGAATATTATTATAGTGTCATGAACGTGAATAAATATCTGACTCGGCTCGAAATCAGGATGTGCTCGGCAAGCCTCGCCCATCCTGATTTCTCAGCCTCGACAGATATTTATTCACGTTCATGACACTATACTAATATTCTCTATATACGCAGAGTTTGACGCAGACACTTTTGAGTAGCTGTTAATATTATTATGTACATATTATCACTGTTACACAGAGAATTGATAAGGATTAATTATTTTATTGTTTATTTTATTATTTTCTTCATATACTAACTTTGATTTTGTGTGCACACGTATCGGTTTCGTTTTGGTGGGTGGCAGGTGGGAGCCTGAGATGGGTAATTTAACGATCATGATTCATCCTTACCGGAATCCCAACCGGAAACCTGGTTTGGCCCTCATGTACGTCTTTGGCTTTCTTATATGTGAGATTTTGAACTGGTTATACCTATATGAGTAATATGATTATACGTAATTCTATTACTTGTAGGGGAAGTGGAAAAGTGACTTTGGTGTAGTATATTCCTGGCACCAGGTTAGGTTATTGTAATTTCAGGGCTGACTATATTTTGTTTTCGATGTAAATATTCCGTTCTGATTTTGGGATTTCCCCCCGAAAGCAGCAGGTTGAATACGTGATCGAACCCGTTGACCCGGCCTTAAATGACCTTATGTGGTGTTGATAGGCCGTTAAACACCACCATCAACAACAACAACAACGGCTTCGATTACTGATGTTTGTATGTTTGTGTTACTAAGATAAACTATTATTTGAAAAATGGCATCCGGATATTGGACGCACCACACTCGCTTGCGCATCACCAACCATCTCAGTCTCAGCCAATCAGTCTGCTGGATTTCAAGCACAATATTCAACTATGTAAAACAAACGAAAACATGATAGACATTAGCGCAGGCTCCGAGAAATAAAATTCCAATTTCAAAGCTGTAATAGAACCAACATACAGTTCACTCACCTTCTACGTATGACAGTAGCCTTGCCTTGTGCACGTTCGTAATTCATATAGACGTGTTCACTGTGTGTGTGTATGCTTGCAGCTATTCCCGACCCACCACAAAAGCCGGCATAGTGCATATCAATCACGGTCGTTTCTGCTCATGTCGAACATGCCAACACTGTGCCAATGTGATAAACACATGAAGGATTCACAAACGATATATATTATTCGGTGAACACTGTAAGCCCTGATCAGGCCGATCCGTTGGCTAAGCTGTTATAATCTGTTCTAGGGTTTGTTTCATGTGCACGTCGTGCAACACGTACTATGAATGAAGTGAAGTGCCTTATCAGCCGTGGTGGAATGAGGGGCATTTAA
>CM055274.1:84913130-85015110 GCA_029237695.1 Conchocele bisecta
ACCATAATTCACTATTGAGGAAGCTATACCTTGATGGAATACGCGGAGATGATTGGCTCCTGCTGAAAGACATGTATACCGATCTAACTTCAGTAGTGAAATGGGAAAACATGCTGTCAAACCCTATTACTATTAAACAAGGTGTTCGTCAGGGTGGGGTTCTATCAACGACGCACTACAAACGCTTCAATAACCCACTATTACTCCAAATTGAAAACAATTTTACGGGCGCCAAAATTGGATATATTAACATTCCTCACGTTACCTGTGCAGACGACCTGGCCTTAACTACACACTCTCCAAATGAAATGCAGCAAATGTTAGACAATGTTGACAACTTTGCAAACAGAGAACGCTATTGTATAAATCATACAAAGAGTAACATATTAATTTATAAAAACTCAAATCCTAAGGCTCCTCATAGTCAATATTACATGTCGGGTGAGGAACTGCCAAAAGTCAGTCAGGCTACACATCTAGGGATCAATAGGACAATAGATAACAAAGCAGACATTGATGAGAAGATATCTCTAGGGAGAAAGGCAGCATATTCTCTTATGGGAAGCGGGACTACACAGTGGCAACGGGCTGAAACAGTCAATCTGCGCCGAGCTATGGAAAACTGAAGTATTGCCGAGAATGCTTTTTGGACTCGAAACGCTTGAACTGAATCTAAAGCAAATGGAAAAATTAGAAAGCTTTCAAAGAAAATGCCTTAAGCAAATCCAAGGGCTTCCTGATAAAACGCCAAACTCTGCGGTACTGGCTCTTCTTGGTATTCCTCCAATTGAAAAGGAGGTTATTCATAAGAGCATGCTAACGTTATTTGTGAAGATAATTAAAGTTCATGAAACCGTGGAATACGACATCGCAGTAAGACAACTTGCAATGAAATCGCCGAATGAATACTGCTGGTTTAATCAAATTAAAATGATACTTGATAAATACGATCTTCCTACCGCGTATCAATACTGTCCAACACGCCGTCAAAACCTGCGTGGAAGAAATCTGTCAACGGTGCTCTCTACAGTGAAGTTACCAACGCCTGGTATGAAGATGTAACTTCAAACCTTCCTTGAAATATATCAACCCAGAGATTCTGCGGGTGGGTAGACCCCATCCAATATGGAGCACTGTACGTGACAATATACACGACAGCAGAATGGCCCAACTGAAATGCAGACTCCTGACGGGTACCTACAATCTTCAAGGAAACCGAGCGGTCTTCACAACCAATACAAAGTGAATCCGGTGTGTAAACTCTGCGAGAGTGAGCCAGAAACGAGACAACACTTCCTGACCGGGTGTACGTCCTTTCAACCTGAGCGAGAAGACTACCTCCGCAGAACCGAAGATATCATAAAACCATATGGCATTGATATAAACAATCCAGTGACATTAACCAAAATTATTTTGGATCCATCATGGAGCATCACCAGCCCAACAGACCTAGATAGCATGGAACGTGCGAGCAGAATTCTCATCCATCATCTCCATCATAAACGGGTTCGACTACTTACCGCTATGGAAGGGCAACAGGGTCTTAGCGATCGTTGCTAAGTCGCCTCTATGGCACTATTCCAGTTTTCCAACGGATACCTGTAAATACCTATATAGACTATTGACTTACCACAAATAAGAAAGACTAACAAACCCTATCTACGTCTTTCGAGACGGTTCGTCGAAAAGAAAACGACGGAGCTCTACTACCACAACAACAATACCACGCGAATGCGCATGCTAATCTGAGTCTATACTGGTCGCAAAATCATTTAGCCAATTTATCCAATCAAATATTCCTTTTATGACATTTATCATTATCCAACATCCCAGAGGCTGTCTCTGACATAAGGTGTTACCAATGCAACCCTAATTTTATTATTTGCAGCGGAATTAAACGAGAACCAGGCATGTGTGGAATTTGTTGTTTTAAGGATTATAAACCGGGACATTGTCAATAGCCCGCGGACGTTAACTGGACTTGCATGACTGCATACGACTGGCACGCGTATATTCAGTTGTTAATGTGGTAAATTTAGCGACTTATGTGGCAAATTCAAACACTTCAACCGCAGGAGGTGGGTAAGGGCTGACATTTACTTTCCAGCTGTAAGTGGCTCATTGCATTTGCGACCTGTTATAAGGCTGCTAGCAGATAGGCACATAAACTGGCCACATACTTATAACATAAGCCATATTTTTAATTACAGCATCAGTCTAATGCCGCAGCTGACAAAAAGATAGCTTGTCAGATTGCACATGCCCTTGATCGGTTCAGGTATGGACCAGGTTGGACTATGCTTTCAAGTAATTTAGTCACTGAACAAAAACTACATATTAAATCTGAGTGTAACGGTGAACATTGACTTGTGTATGCCTTAATATTTATTTGTATAGTATGGTTTTGTCAGTCAGCTGATTGCGTTACATGACATAATTGGAATTTCAGCTATTAGATTTGCACATCGGCCTCCCGCTAACAAATGAGGGCATTTGTAATAAAAACTAATTTATTCTGATCACCCCTATCTGAATTAGCTTTACAAACGCAACTTTACTGCTAATTAACGTATGCTTTCAGCATACAGAGACTATGGGTTCACATGCGTTTCACACAATCTAGACAATATGACACCGTTAAAAATACCACCCGCAATTTCTAATTCATAGCTCATCAAAGAAAAATCGAGTTATATACCGAAAACTTTGTTTCGGATAAGCCACACAATCGGCGGCGCATGACAAATCCCACCTATTTTTGGCCAGAAATTCCAACACGGCTGAATTTATCGGAATTGTTTTCATGAAAATATGAGGCACATATACTTTGTTATGTCTTGTTCTATCACTTGTAACACCAACCATTTTCTGAAAATGATTTCAAAGCGGGGTCATAACCAGCTCAAATTTTCGCTACAAATGCCCGAAAAATACCTTAAATTCTGATGCGAAACCGTACCGGCGAGACATCATAGCAGGCGACATTTTCCAAGATGTCAAAATCAACCGGAGCTAACATTCAGTTTCGTAGAATTATGAAATACTCTAAAAAATACACCTAGTCAAGCCTCCCAAATTCAAGAAATATCCATAAACCTATTTTTCTAGACACACTGGTGTAACTTACAGGGTCGGTAGTGAAGTATATAGAAAATCGCCCACCCCCTTTTTAAAGCTAGCTGCCCACTGTCCCGTGAGACCATAATAGACGAAGGGTGCCGATTGCAAGAATTACCGCCATTTTGTGTCGAAATGAACGAGCCAAGAATTCCACGCGATATGTTGTTTATTTCAACAGCTGTTCGCCGTGCTTCTCAAGGTAAATTTATTCATAGTTATTCTATTTATTATTGCCAATGCCTGAATGTGCAAGTTATGATCATCATGTGGAATAATCGTGTTAAAGTAAACATAACACTAAATTATTTTACTTTCACTTTCACTTCACTGATTCACTGACACTAATACATTAGTTTAGACATAGCACTATGGCTTTCACTACCGTTACAGCCATAGACCTCACAGATACCTACTGTAGCGACTTGATTTCAAGATTTGAAATCTGTCGATTATTGTCTAAATACGCGTCTAATGGTGCTAAACCAGCAGTGCAAAGCCAGAAATTATATTAAATAGCCTGTATGAGTTACAATGGGTGACTTGCCTATTAAAATAAAGTGTCCTTTTGTCGGACTACATAAATTGTACAAAGTTTACACGCTACTGTCGCCATTTTGCCGAAGAATTTCCGGCAGAATAAATTAACTTCCGTAATTCTGTTTTTAGTCCGGCGGCCAAAGGCCGATTTTGGGGCTTAACTTCGTTTTGAATAACTTAAGTTTTTAGCTCACCTGAGCGAAGTATGTGCTATTGTTACGCAAGTGTGTGCTATGTTACCGCAATGTGTCCGTCGTCGTCGTCGGTCGGTCGGTCGGTCGGTCGGTCGTCGTCGTCGTCGTCGTCGTCGTCGTCGACTCCTCCCCCCCTCCTCCTCCTCCTCCTTCCCCCCCCCACCCCCCTCCTCCCCCTCCTCCTCCTCCTCCTCCTCCTCCTCCTCCTCCTCCTCCTCCTCCTCCGGTAACCATTGGGCCTATAGTCACCAAACTTCATGGTCATGGTCCTTAGGTAGGGGGATTACAAAATTGTTAAAATGACGTCATTACGTAATCCAAGATGGCCGCCGTCTAAAAATATCACAAATTCTTAAAATAAAAAATCTTCTTCTCAAGAACCGCCAACCGGATTTTAGACAAAACTTGGTAGGAATGATCGATGTACATTGCTCTTTCAAAGTTGTTAAAATGGTGACCCTGGGGTCAAAAATGGGCTTGGCCCATGGGGTCAAATTGGGGTCAAATTTTATTTTTGACTGAATATGTCATTTCATATATCAAATTGAAGGTATCTAAATGAGGCGATCACTCTGGTGCATTTTTTGTCGAAATCGGATTGCTATGTCATCCAAGATGCCAAAAGACCGAAAGGTCAAAAACAGTGCGTTCTTTTATTAGATGATCCAAAATTCACTTCTTCACATGAACCGCTTGGCCCATGGTAGCCAAACTTAAAAGTTATGGTCCATGGGTGAAGCCTTTACAGATTTGTTAAAATAGAGGTCATCGCTAATCCAAGATGGCCGCCGTCTAAAAATAGCATAAATTCTTAAAAAATCTTCTTCTCATGAACCGCTAGCCGGATTTCGACGAAACTTGGTAGGAATGATCGATGTACATTGCTCTTTCAAAGTTGTTAAAATGGTGACCCCGGGGTCAAAAATGGGCGTGGCCCTGGGGTCAAATTAGGGTCAAATTTTATTTTTGACTGAACATGGTCATGTCATATATCAAATTGAAGGTATCAATGAGGCGATCACTCTGGTGCATTTTCTGTCAAAATCGGATTGTTATGTCATCCAAGATGGCCGCCGAAAGGTCAAAAGGTCGTTCTTTTATTAGAGATTCCAAAATTCTTCTTCACATGAACCGCTTGGCCCATGGTAGCCAAACTTAAAAGTTATGGTCCATGGGTGAAGCCTTTACAGATTTGTTAAAATAGAGGTCATCGCTAATCCAAGATGGCCGCCGTCTGAAAATAGCATAAATTCTTAAAAAATCTTCTTCTCATGAACCGCTAGCCGGATTTCGACGAAACTTGGTAGGAATGATCGATGTACATTGCTCTTTGAAAGTTGTTAAAATGGTGACCCCGGGGTCAAAAATGGGCGTGGCCCGTGGGGTCAAATTAGGGTCAAATTTTATTTTTGACTGAACATGGTCATGTCATATATCAAATTGAAGGTATCAATGAGGCGATCACTCTGGTGCATTTTCTGTCGAAATCGGATTGTTATGTCATCCAAGATGGCCGCCCGAAAGGTCAAAAGGTCGTTTCTTATTAAAAGAGATTCGCTAAAATTCTTCTTCACATGAACCGCTTGGCCATGGTAGCTAAACTTAAAAGTTGTTATGGTCCATGGGTGTGAAGCCTTTACATATTTGTTAAAATAGAGGTCATCGCTAATCCAGATGGCGCCGTCTATTAGCATAATTCTTACTAAAAATTCTCTCATGAACGCTAGCCGGATTTCGACGACGACATTCTTGGTAGGAATGATCGATGTACATTGCTCTTTGAAAGTTGTTAAAATGGTGACCCCGGGGTCAAAATGGGCGTGGCCCGTGGGGTAAATTGGGGTCAAATTTTATTTTTGACCGAATATGGTCATGTCATATATCAAACTTGAAGGTATCAATGAGGCGATCACTGGTGTGCATTTTCTGTCGAAATCGGATTGTTATGTCATCCAAGATGGCCGCCGAAACCAAAAGGTCAAAAGGTCGTTCTTTCATTAGAGATTTCAAATTCTTCTTCACATGAACCGCTTGGCCCATGGTAGCCAAACTTAAAAGTTATGGTCCATGGGTGAAGCCTTTTTCAGATTTTGTTAAAATGGAGGTCATCGCTAATCCAAGATGGCCGCCGTCTAAAAATAGCATAAATTCTTAAAAAATCTTCTTCTCATGAACCGCTAGCCGGATTTCGACGAAACTTGGTAGGAATGATCGATGTACATTGCTCTTTCAAAAACGCCCTCTTTTCCAATCACTTCAAAGTTCTTAAAATGGTGACCCCGGGGTCAAAAATGGGCGTGGCCCGTAGGGTCAAATTTTATTTTTTACCGAATATGGTCATGTTATATATCAAATCGAAGGTATCAATGAGGCGATCACTTTGGTACATTCGTTGTCCAAATCGGATTGTTATTTCATCCAAATCCAAGATGGCCGCAGAAATCAAAAGGTCGTCTTTTATTAGATTTCAAATTTTTTTCTTCCATGAACCGCTGGCCCATGGAGCCAAACTTAAAAGTAATGGTCCATGGGTGAAGCTTTTCAGATTTAAAATGGAGGTCATCGCTAATCCAAGATGGCCGCCATCAAAAATAGCATAAATTCTTAAAAAATCTCATGAACCGCTAGCCGGATTTCGACGAAACTTGGTAGGAATGATCGATGTACATTGCTCTTTGAAAGTTGTTAAAATGGTGACCCCGGGGTCAAAAATGGGCGTGGCCCATGGGGTCAAATTGGGTCAAATTTTATTTTTGACTGAATATGGTCATGTCATATATCAAATTGAAGGTATCAATGAGGCGATCACTCTGGTGCAATATTTGTCTGAATCGGATGATTATGTCATCCATGATGGCCACCAAAAGGTCCATTTATTCAAGATTTTTAACGTCTTTTTCTCAGGAACCACATGGCCGATGCTGGGTGAAGCATTTTCAGATTTTGTAAAATGAGAGTCATCGCTATAGCAAAGAAAATAATAAATGAAAAAAGTCAGATAATGAAAAATAGAAGTTAAACATGCTATAGAGACATGGCATGTTAGTCTACTCTAACATTAGTTCTGCATGGCATAATCCTTGCAACTTGTTTATTCTGATAGCTGTTTAAATGTTATGGCAAATCAAATGAAAAAAAAGGGGGGGGGGGAGTCGGGGCGGAAACCCCCCTGCTCCCGCAGAGACGAAAATCTACAATACTCTAATAGTTGGATGACTTTTTTTCCGGTGTGCCTAATTGGCGCAATGACGGGAAATGGCGCAATGAAGGAGAATGACGCGCAATGACGGAGATAGGGGCGCAATGACCGAGAAAGTTGGCTAATGAACTCATTTATCGACGCAATTGCGGAAAATTAAGGGAGAATGGTGGATAATAGTTATATTGTTTCGTGTTAATTTTATAAAATCGCAGGTATACGGTTGTCATTGATGGAAAATGGAAATTGACATGTGCAAAGATTTGGTGGCTGTTTTTTAAGGGATACTTGGGCGCAATGACGGAGAAGCATGAATAATGACCACATTTATCGACGCAATTGTGGAAAATGTGGGGAGAGTCGTGCACAATAGTTATATTTGTTGTGATGATGATGGAAAATGACGGGTATACGTAGTTGCCAGAATGGCAACCCAATCAGTATTGTATTACCTGGACCATACCTGGACGATGATTTTTGGGTTCAATAGGAAGGAGACTTAACTCCTTTTTAAACCCGACTTCTGCTGACCTCTTCTGGTACTGACTTTTATTCTCATGTGTGTTTTGAAATAAACTTCTTTGTTTGGTATATATTTGGTAAGTATAGTCAATATGGTTGTCATTTGGGTAATGACAACAAAAGGTAAAGTTCTAATAATAATATGTAATGTCTCCTCGCCAGTGGTTATCTAATCGTGACTTGAATTCATTCACTGTTTTAGCTTCTATAAACTGTATTTGGTAATAGGTTCCATTCATTGATCACCCTTTTAGAGAATGTTCGCTGACCAAATGAGGTTAAACATCTTGGCTTGACCATCTTTAGAGTATGTCCGCGAGTTACCGAACTTGAAAATGTGAAAATTTCTCTGCCGGAACATCTTCAAAGCCTTTCACTATCTTGTATGTCTGTATCATATCGCCCCTTCTTCTTCTGTGTGCTAGCGATAGCAGTTTCAAGTATTTCAGCCTTTCAAAGTAACTCAAATGTTTGATATTTGGAACTAATTTTGTGGCTCGTCTCTGAACATTTTCAACACTGTCAATATCTTTACGTAGGTAGGGGTGCCAAATAGCATTTCCGTATTCCATGTGAGGTCGTACGAGCGCTGTAAATAGTCTGATAAATGACTTCGGCATCAATGAAATCAAATGATCTTTTTATTAATGATAACACACTATTGGCTTTGTTAATCTTGGAGGATATATGTTTACTAAATTTCAAATCCTGTTGGAAAATAATTCCTAAGTCCGATTCTTCGGTAACTGTTATCAATGCAGCGGAATTCATAGAAATACTGATGGCCTGGATTATCCCGTCCGTAATGTAGAGTCTTGCACTTGGCTACATTTAAATTTTAAGTTCCATGTGTCTGACCAGTCCTGGAGAGCATTCAAATCTTCTTGCAGAGTGGCATTTTTTGTTGCAGGAGAATATAACTTTGTGTCATCAGCAAAAATTGTCACTAAGCTTTGCACACAGTCAGGGATATCATTCACAAATATAATGAATAATACAGGTCCTAGTACACTTCCCTGTGGATTGGGTTGCAAAAGCTCATTGCATTTTTCAGTAACTATTTTTATTAGAAGTTATTTTTTCAAAAGTCTACTTTTTACATGGATATACATATTAAAGCATGTAATGTTGATGAAAATGTATTTAATATATGTTAATGCCATATTTTTTACTTTTTTATGACATATTATTGAAAATAATGACAACAAATATGGCCAACATTTACAATATTTCACCAGTTTAACACATTTTAATGATGAAAATAGTTCAAAATACATACCACACTTACTTAATAGTAGTTATAATTGTTATGTCAAGCAAATAATATCCTTACACCACAATGATAATTAAAATAGTTACTGTTTTTATATAGCGACAATCCATGACAAGCATGAATAATGACCAAATTTATCGACGTAATTGTGGAACATGAGGCGAGAGTGGTGGATCTTGAATGGAAATAGTTGTTGATATGCCTTTAATCATCAATAATCAATCAATCTATCTATCTTGTACATCCGATTTGTCTTGTTTAGTTGGTGTAATTGGTGCCGGATCTATTGACAATCGGAAAGAATCGCAACATTCAATCCATACTGAAACATTGTGAAATGGGGCTTATTGCATTTGTGAGGCTTGAAGGTCCAAATAAGAGAAGAAGAAGAATAGTTTATTGACTTAAACTGAATACAGTTTCTCGTCATAAATACATAGCATAATTCATAGTAATAATTATATAACATGATAGGTAAAGAGTGAAGCATGATAGTTGTGACACAGGTATGGTTTTTTGAGTATTGACTAAGTTGAGGGTGGAAATACTCGCTGTAGTTAACTTTAGTAATTACATATATGTGCACTTGTTGGCGTTTCCACTGTTTGTAGTTAGTGCTATCAAACAGTAGCAAGTAAACAACAAGGACTTGCGGAATTGTTGAAATCAACTGGGAAGTGTAGAGACTTATAAGGCAGTCGGCTGCCAAAAAGAATCGCATGACTTTCATAGCCAATGCCGTGTCATAGTCGGCTGCGCATTCTCACCTTATGTATGGAATTAAATTGTTATCTGCAACCCTGTCATATTCAAGGGTTAGACTTATTTAACGCTATTTCAAGCTACTACGGAGGGAGCATGCGATGGGTAATTTAACAATCGGGGTTCATCTTTGCCGGAATGCCGACCTACATGGTTTGGCCCTCTTGTACCGTTTTGGCCCCCTGGTACTTTATAGCTAAATCATGCTATGCTCCATTCAGTAGTAATACGCTTATAGCTAATCATGTTACTTTGGGGCAATAGCTAAGTGACTTTGGTGTGGCATAGACTTGGCACCAGGTCAGGATATTCTGATTTCACGACTCAATACATGTATATAGCTTCTGTAAATATTGAGTTCTGATTTTGGGAATTTCCCTCATTATGGACAGGTTGAATGCAGGATAGTCCATCCTGTTGGCCGGCCTTACATGACCCTGGCTGTTTATAGGCCGTTGAACACCTATACACAATCAATCAATCGTTTTATGGTCCTTACATTATATTCACGAGTATTTAGGCCACGCACCATATGATTTCGTACATTCGAAGGTACATGTGCATACTTTAATGAAATATTTTTTTTGATGAGATTTCTGTAGATGACATCGAAAGTTGACGAAATTTGCTGGAATTCTATTCCGGAAAATTGCACTCAACTTTCATCAACTTCCAAAACCACTTACAGAATTTATCACAGTTTCTATAAATATTTGTTTCATTAAATTACGCACATCACACTTACAAAATCATATCTCCTAGATACCCATGAAAATATGTTAGGGACCATATAAAGTGTGTGTTTTTTTATTTATAATTATGTATCTTGTACATTTCAATACAGTTCAATACATTTAGTACTGGCACAACTTACCTTTATTATTGAAAAAGAGAGACTTGAACGATACTTATATTTCTCATAAAACGTGTTGAACAAGATTCAATAAACATAGTATTATCTGTTATGTGGTCTTTCTCTTGATTTGTTCCAAATACACTCCACAATTCATATCTCAATTAAAAAAATGAGACACGCCATGTGATTTAATACATTCAGGCATCTGCGTAATTTCACAAACTACGTTTACAACTGTTACCTTATTTTCCATAAATGGGGTAAATAATTAAATATAATCCGCATGTGCTATGCAATTTGTGCCAAGCACAAGTTCTGATGCCATTTGTGAAAAATATCACGTTTTCTGTACATATTGTTTATGGAAGTACGCTGATGCCCGAATGTGAAAAATGATATGGCGTGTCTCAAATAGATTGTGATTATGAGTGGAGAAATAGGGCCTAAGGCAAATCTCTAAATATGGATTGAATGTTGCGATTCTTTCCGATTGTCAATATATCAGGCACCAATTACACCAACTACACAAGAAAAATCGGGTGTACAAGATAGATATATTGATTGAATATTGATTATTAAAGGCATATTAACAGCCGTTATTCACGTGACAATATGGCGGTATCTTACACAAATCTGAGCTCTGTGAAATAAGTGTAATTTTCGCGGTTTCGTAGTAACTAGACAGGAATTTTGTTGGTATACTAATGTATGAAGTTGCTTGGATTATTGTGGTATTAGTGTTTTCTACATAAACTATCAGGATGGACTATAGTTTGGCGGTGAAAAGTGGTGCACGTGCAGGTGCCCGTTATGGCGAACAAGATGGCGGAAATGTGTTTGTTGACATTGACAGTGATGATGAACAATGGTCGCTAATGCGTAGTAAACGATCAAAAAAACGTGGAAGGAAAAGTACAGGAGGGACCAGCATGACACATGTAAGTGATGATAATCCCAGTGCCACTAATTATGATTCCCTGACTACAGATGAAAAACTGAACCTCATTCTATCGACCATGACCAAAATAAACAATCTTGAGTCCAAGTTGGATCGTGCGATCAGTGCCACACATACATTGCGTGATACACAGGAAACCGTCCTTAAACATTCGGACCGCATCACTGTGCTCGAGTACAAATCAATTGACAATGAGGCACGTGTCCGGCGTAACAACCTTCTGTTCAAGGGCCTTGCCGAGTCTCGGTATGAAAACTGTGTTGAGAAAATCCAAAGAATTTCTGCAAACCGAACTGGGCATTGGAGGTGAGGGCAAAATGTATATGGATCGTGCGCACAGACTGGGCAGATTCCGCAGTGGCAACACGCGATTTATCATCGTTGCCTTCACATATTTCACTGACACTGAATATATTTTGTCAAAAGGCCACATGTTGAAAAAACAAACCCTACAGTATCAGCAGGGATTTCCGCATGAAATAGTCAGGTTTCACGTAAAAAAATGTTATGGCCTCGATACAAAGACTTGCGGTCACGTCACACAGGTACTGGGAATTTCCGTGTCCATTGTTTACCCTGCCAAACTCGTGCATAACGGGCGAGTCATAGTGGACATGTTCCCACAAGTTGGGACGAATTCATGCGGCGCAGTCGAGTGAGTTATAAACAGGTCAGTGAGCAGTTGCGGTCTAATCCCAGCGAACGCACTAGTAACACACCACGTGCAGAGCGGAGCAATACACGTGCGCCCCCCCGTGATACGTCCGACGACTCATCAGATACTGGATATACTGCTATGGACATCACGGCTGTCAAGGCGTGCATTCACCCATTTCCCAAGCCATCCACGTCGAATGCCCCGCACTCAATCGCACCAAGCCCGACCACTGATACACCAGCAGTCCCAACTCGTCACGTCGTAGCTAACGATCCTGTATCCCCATCACTTATTAGCGCCCAGATCCCACCACTGACACGTCCCAAGGTGAAGGGCACACCAATCGTCACACCAAGTTCGAGAGATGTTCCCACAGTTAATCCCGACACACAGCGAACTGACTGTAACTCCGACCCTGAATCGCCGTCACTTCTCGGCAACAGTGATCACCGCCCCGGAACATTCGCTGACGCATCGTCGGTACACAATCCACCGGTCAGCTCCGCACCGGCGCGGCATAACACGGTTTCTCCTGAACTGACCACTGACGGTGTCTCACGATAGGACAGCACGGGGAAAGCCTCTCATAGTAGCGATATCCCCTACGAATTGGTTCCTTAAACACAAATGGACTGAAGCGTAGACTTTGTTATCCAGAATTTATAGATATGCTTTGTACGTTTGATATATTTTGTGTATTAGAAACCAATATGAGCCCGCATGATGTAGTTGATGTAAAGGGCTATACTTTTCATAGTAAATGAGAAACACACTATCATCCAAACGATCTGGTGGCATTGGTGTATATATCAAAGGATGATATTCTCGGATCTACAGCTGTTTTGCATAACACATGTGAATACATAATATGGTTGACGATTAAAACACATGATATTTTGAACTTGGATAGCGATATATTATTAGGCGCAATATACTTGCCACCTACTGGTTCTCGCTATCTCGATGAAGATCAAATGATATTGCTTGATGAGGAAATTGCTCAATATTGTACAAATTATACATTCTCAATACTACTTGGGGATGTAAATGCCAGAACCTCATGCCTGCCTGACTATATTGTATCGGATGATTTTTTATCGTCTCATTTTGATTTTGATACCGAAACAATGAACTACTTTTCTAAGCATGTCACACTAGAAAACCTAGGTTACCCATTGCAACGACAGTCTAAAGATAAGAAAACGAACCCACATGGCTATTTCTTAATCGAAACATGTAGAAATAATAATTTATTTTTACTAAAATGGTCGCGCAGGATCTGATAAACATAACGGTGATTTCACATTCCGAAACAAATCAGTTATTGATTACGCGATAGCGTCTGTTGATATGTTTCATCATATCGCTGATTTTAAAATTACAGAGACCGACCCGTTATTCTCGGACGGACACGCTGTCCTGAGTGTGGATTTGAATTGTAAACGAGTTGTACAAAATGCGCGAAGTTCATCTCCACATAAAAAGAAAACGAAACGATGGAATAATAATTTGTCAGAAACTTTTTCACGCAATATTAATATTACGACATTAAATAATTTACTCATACTGCCCGATTCAAAGGATTCAATAAATCGAATCACCACTGAAATAGCACAGGTGTTTGAAGTGGCAGCAAATAAAACTTTTAATAAAACTTCACAATATGTACAAAACTCAGATAGTAACAAGCCATGGTTTGGTCATGAATGTAAGAGAGCACGAAAAGGGTATCATAGAGCCAAAAAGAAATATATCAGCACCAATAAAAGTAGCTATAACAAAGGCAAATTAGCTCGTGAAAGTAAATATTACAAAAAAACTATGCACAAATATATTAACAAGTATAAATAAAAATAAAAATGCTAATAAACTGCGTAATATGCACAGTACGAACCCCAAAAAATACTGGACTTTTCTCAACTGTCTGAAAACAAAGTCCAAAATGGACCTACCACCAATCGATGTTTTGTACGATTTTTTCAAGCAAAGCAACCAGAATAATGACGAAAATGAGCATTTTGACTTGCCACATGATCTGTTACTCAACAGCGAAGAGCAACTTAACGGCCCAATATCTGAAAATGAAATAATAAAACATATTTCTAACCTAAACAATGCTAAAGCTTCTAGTCCATCAGATAACATTTTAAATGAATACATAAAGAGCACAAATAATAGTATGGTACCAGTTTATGCTGACTTGTTTAACAGAGTATTAAATACTGGAATATTGCCAGAATGCTGGCTCGAGGGTTACATCATACCAATATACAAAAAGGGAGATTCGAAAGAACCCGGTAATTACCGTCCTATTACTTTACTCAGCTGCTTAGGCAAATTATTTACATCAATTTTAAATACACGTATAAATATTCGTAGAAGAAAATGATCTACTTAATGAGAATCACGGCTGGTTTTAGAAAAAAATATTCAACCACCGACCATGTTTTTCTTCTGCATAGCCTAATAGAACTGATGAAAAAGGGCAAGAAAAAACTATACTGTGCATTTATTGATTTCGCTGCAGCGTTTGACTCAGTCTGGAGGGTGGGCGTTTGGCAAAAACTACTATCTTCCTCAATAAATGGAAAATTATTTCGCCTGATCTACAATATGTACAACAATATTAAATCATGCATTTTTAGTGAAGGTCAAACATCAGACTTTTTTGTATGCGAACGTGGATTGCGTCAGGGTGGGTGAAAACTTGTCCCCCATAATTTTTTCGATGTTTCTGAACTACCTAGAATCAAATTTAATAATATCAGGATCACAAGGAGTAAATATTCAATATGGTGATGCACATCAATGGCTGAGGCTACTTGTTTTGCTATATGCCGATGATACGTTAATTTTATCAGATAATCCAATAGATTTCCAAAATTCATTGGACTATTTTTCCACTTATTGCCACGAATGGAAACTGAAAGTTAATTTATCGAAAAGCAATGTAATTGTTTTTGGGGCACGTAATACGAATAGGTTTCAATTCAAAGTTGTCGGTGAGAATATAAACATCATAGATAAATACAAATACCTGGGTGTATATTTTACTAGTAATGGCTCGTTTGCTACTACTCGAAAACACTTAACAGAACAGGCAAAAAAAGCAATGTATCTGCTTTACACGAGAATATACAATCTTGACCTTCCCATCGACCTCCAACTCAAGCTATTCGATCATACAATTGTACCCATATTAACGTATAATTGCGAGGTATGGGGCTTTGAAACTCTTAACATGATCGAAAAGGTACATAACGACTTTTTGAGGAAAATAACCCGAACTAGAAAAAGCACACCGATATATATGTTATACGGAGAACTAGGCCGTTACCCACTATCGATAATTGTAAAAAGTAGGCTAATAGGATATTGGAATAGACTTATTACAGGTAAAACTACCAAATATGCATACCTTATATATTATCAATGCTTAATAATCCTGAAGTTGAATATAAATGGCCAACATGCATTTATAAACATATTAACGTCAGTAGGAAGACACGACTTTATGGTTAAATCAATTAACACTACAAAACCGAAGCATCAAATTTGGAGTTAAACGTACATTGGTTGACCAATATATACAAAGCTGGAATGCTGCCAAAAATAACTCAAATAAAGGTATGATTTATGATAGCTTTAAATCAGCAATATCCTTTGAGAATTACTTAATAAAACTACCACATAACTCGGCATTGTCGATTCTTAGATTACGCACAGCTAATCATAGATTCCCAATAGAAACGGGACGATGGTCTGGCGATGAACTCAATGACCGCATTTGTAGACTCTGCAACTTAAACGAGGTAGGGTCCGAAAAACACTACCTTTTAAAATGTACCATTTTTCGTACTGAACGTGAACAGCTTATCCATTCACGATATCATGAAATGCCAAGCGAACATACATTTAAATTATTAATGACTACCGAAGATAAAGTCGAATTAATTAACCTGAGTAAATTCGCAAACGTAATCATGAACAAGTTTCGCTAAGTTACCATACCAATTAAGACAGAGAAAGTTTGGCTCCCGAACAATGCAGTCCCGTGCTAGCTTGCACAACCGTGCAGCCCGATATGTACCTATATAGTTCCCTGTTCAAATATGGATACTCTGTCATACAAATTACACTCACAGTGATGTCCATACCGGGATGCACGTTTCTGCCTTCTGATCCGACACTGCATCGGGCGAGAGTCCAATAGGCCCGCTTATCACATAGCGACACTGGTAATGATATAACAAGTGAACGATGTCTGGTCCACTAAATACACTAACTGTAAGAATGCAGTCCAGCATAGCCGATTTTATACTAATCTACAATGTCGATTATGTATACCTATGTGAACAGTTATTGGTATTTGGTGTGTATACACCGCCTTTACTATTCCCCAATATTGTAGTAAGTGTGACACGTGCCCGGATCATGGATATACGTGATATGGTCGGATGACAAACTCGCTGCGAAAGTGATACACGTTCTTTCATATGGACTTATTAGCTTTACCCACGGCCGTGTCACATACAATTCGATATTCTGTTTAGTTCTATCATGCACATTGTTGGAAGTATATGTTGTATATCATGTTTGCTCGTGAAATGTACGTCTGCGATATAGTGACTGCCTTTGTATAATAGTTATGTGCACAAAAGTATTATTATATTACCATGTCATAAACATAACAGTCTCCTAGATATTTAGTTTCTGTCTAGGCTTCTGTAGATGATACGCATTTACAGTGTGTATTAACATAGCTACGAACGCGTGAATATAACAGTCTCCTAGATATTTCGTTTCGATCTAGGCTTCTGTTGATAACACTGTTGAGCATTTACAGTACGTATCTCTGTGCGCAGACATGTTTGTAACCATGTACGTCACATTCAGTACGTCACATTCAGTACGTGATACATTTGTAATATAATCCACTCGGCGTACCGACACCACTATTTTTGTCGATAATCCGCATCGCAAGTAATTCTCTGCAATTACCTATACTTACTAGGAATATGATGGATTTGGCTTTCCCCAGAAACATATATACACTGCGCATATTCATGTTTAATACGGACATGTAATAGTAATATATTTCGTGCATTTGAATACTATACGGTATTTACATATTTGAAAAACCACTATATTGTACTGTAGCAGATACCGCCATGCATATATACTCTGTTTTATTTCCCCATGTTGCATGTTATTCACTGTAATGGGATGTAAATAAAGATATGTTGAGTTGAGTTGAACAGCTAATGCCATTCAATATACACCACTCTCGCCTCATTTTCCACAATTACGTCAATAAATTTGTTCATTGGCCAACTGTCTCGGTCATTGCGCATTGACGGAGAATGACGGAGGATGACGGAGAATGTGGCGCAATGGCCGAGAAAGATGGATAATGACCAAATATAACTATTATGCATGACTCTCCTCACATCTTCCACAATTGCGTCGATAAATTTGGTAATTATTCATGCTTTTCCGTCATTGCGCCCATGTATCCAACAAACAAAAACACCCATCAAATCCTTGCACATGCCATTTTCCAACAATGATAACAGTCTACCTGTGATTGTAAAAAAATAACGCAACAACATAACGATTATGCATCACACAACCCTCCACGTACATATAGCCTTTGTGTTTCCTCCAGTCAGCCTTTGTCGTTTATATAATAAGTACATATAGCCTTTGTGGTTCCTCCAGTCAGCCTTGTTCATGTATATAATAAGTACATATAGCCTTTGTGGTTCCTCCAGTCAGCCTTGGTCGTGTATATAATACGTACATATAGCCTTTGTGATCCTCCAGTCAGCCTTGGCCGTGTATATAATAAGTACATATAGCCTTTGTGATCCCTCCAGTCAGCCTTGGTCGTGTATATAATACGTACATATAGCCTTTGTGATCCCTCCAGTCAGCCTTGGCCGTGTATATAATAAGTACATATAGCCTTTGTGGTTCCTCCAGTCAGCCTTGGTCGTGTATATAATACGTACATATAGCCTTTATGATCCCTCCAGTCAGCCTTGGCCGTGTATATAATAAGTACATATAGCCTTTGTGATCCCTCCAGTCAGCCTTGGCCGTGTATATAATACGTACATATAGCCTTGGTCGTGTATATAATACGTACATATAGCCTTTGTGGTTCCTCCAGTCAGCCTTGGTCGTGTATATAATACGTACATATAGCCTTTGTGGTCCCTCCAGTCAGCCTTGGCCGTGTATATAATACGTACATATAGCCTTTGTGATCCCTCCAGTCAGCCTTGGTCGTGTATATAATACGTACATATAGCCTTTGTGGTTCCTCCAGTCAGCCTTGGTCGTGTGTATAATACGTACATATAGCCTTTGTGATCCCTCCAGTCGGCATTTGTCGTCTGTATAATAAGTAAATATAGCCTTTGTGGTTCCTCCAGTCAGCCTTGGTCGTGTATATAATACGTACATATAGCCTTTGTGATCCCTCCAGTCAGCCTTGGCCGTGTATATAATACGTACATATAGCCTTTGTGATCCCTCCAGTCAGCCTTGGTCGTGTATATAATACGTACATATAGCCTTTGTGGTTCCTCCAGTCAGCCTTGGTCGTGTGTATAATACGTACATATAGCCTTTGTGATCCCTCCAGTCGGCATTTGTCGTCTGTATAATAAGTAAATATAGCCTTTGTGGTTCCTCCAGTCAGTATTTGCCGTCTATTTTGTAAGTACATCTTGCCCTTGTGGTCCATCCAGTCAGCCTTTGTCATCTATTTTTCAGTACATATAGCCTTTGTGGTTCGTTGTCCATTCAGCCTTTGTCTTCTATATAATAAGAACATATAGCCTTTGTGATCCCTCCAGTCAGCCTGTGTCGTCTATATAATAAGTACATATAGCCAGGGCTCCAGATAAGGAATTTGGCATTAGGTACTGTTACTCCATACTTTTGAAATCAATTGGGTATTTTAAAAACGTTACCCCATCAATTTGTTTCTATTGGGTATTTCCATTTTTTGATTACAAAAACCGATTCGGAAACAAATCGTATTAATTTATGTATTAATGGTAATGTTTTGTTGTTCATATTATTAATTGAAGCAGTGTTATACTTACATGTGTATGGTAACACTGCTCCACTTACTTATAAGAACACCAAAATGATTAGTTCAAGTTTTCAATGATTCCAAGTACATATAAGTAACTGTTACTAGAGTAATTGCATGGGCTTATGGCATTTGTGACCTGTGTAGTTCCGGATCTGCTAGCACACTTATAGTTATAAGTTATGTATGTAACAAGCAAAAATCATGCGATATGTTTCATTATCTGAATGACAAACAGTGCATACGCTGATCAAGAATGCTTTGATTGGCAAATTGATCTTTACAACACGGGATCAATTTTTTTTTTTTGCCGACCACGTTTGACAGCAATTCATCAATAATGTCAATCACGATTAATTTGGGGTCTCCACACACCGAGCTCAACAAAATGACTGTATGATGCATTGTGCAGTGGATTGAGATTCTATCTTTGCATCGGTCGTAAAATAAATCGAAATAAGGTTAACATTGGTGGTGGACTTTTGCAATTTTTTTCTTCCACGTTTGTTTGTTGTGGCCGCCATTTTGTTGCGCCATGTGTCACCAATTTTCTACGAAAAAATCTGACATTATCCGATTGTGTTATTTATAGTGTCTCGCTACTACGATTATATTAATTGGTGAATTCGGGCGCCGTTCAACTCGTCCTATTTTAACTTAGTTACTTCAACCGCCATTTTATTCAACGTGTGCGTTGGTCGAAATAGTAACAATGTTACCATATTAATTATTTTCATTTATTACTTATGATACAGTCCCAAATGTAAAATATAAACCTGACACATTAAAAATAATAAAATGTCTGTCGCGGACGTTTTTCGTTGTATCTCCTTGAGTAGACTCAGTGTCGCCGAAACAAGCAGTTTCACATCGATTTCAATTTAAGAGAATTAGCTAGTAATGAGCCTGGATGTCGGGTTCACAATAGTGTCGTATCGCCGTTTATTTTCCACAATTATTGATTTGAAAATCAGTAATATTTTCCGTAAATGACGTAATTGATAGGCCCCGTCTTATCCGATTTGTTTTTCTCAAAATAAATATGGGCAAAAACGGCCGATGCGATAAGGGTGGAAATTTTAGATTCATTAACTTGAACGGTACCCGAAACAACTGCCGTGTGATGGGTTACTAGAGTTTCATATCGAGTTGGACCCATTTTTTTCCAGCTGAGAGTCGGAATCGCTCCCGCTATATCATGGAGTTCAAATCGAATACACCCGAAAACTGGTTTCCAGCCGTTATCGGTGATATACAGCGCGACATTGTCCGCAGCTAGAGCCGGGACCAGACTTTGTAAACATTGAATGGCCGATCGCACAGATCATCGGCAATGATTTTGTAGGATTGTATACATGAACAAATCTAGCAGTACGCGACAGACTGAAAATACATTCGAGGAGTACGCTACAGGATAAAAAAGAATTGCGTACCGGACATTTTAAATGCTTTTTGGTACGCATTGTCTCTGATTTTAATTGGGTTTTTGCATTTTTTAATTGCGTATTTACGCAAATACGCACCTTATCTGGACCTCTGTATAGCCTTTGTGGTTCCTCAAGTCAGCCTTTGTAGACTATATAATAAGGACATACAATGTATATCCTTTGTGGTCCCCCAGTCAGCCATTGTCGCCTATATAATAAATGCATATAACCTTTGTTGTTCCTCCAGTGAGCCTTTGTCGTCTATTTTGTAAGTACATGTAGCCTTTGTGGTTCCTCCAGTCACAGTGTGTCGTCTATTCTAAGTACATATAGCCTTTGTGGTCCATCCAGTCAGCCTTTGTCGCCTATTTGTTAAGTACATATAGCCTTTGTGGTTCCTCCAATCATCCTGTGTCGTTTATTTTTCAGTACATATAGCCTTTGTGGTTGTCCAGTCACCCTTTGTCAGCCTTTTCGTCTATTTTCTAAGTACATATCAGCTTTGTGGTCTCTCCAGTCAGCCTTTGTGGTCTATTTTCAAGGAGATATAGCCTGTGTGGTCTATCCAGCCAGCCTTTGCCATTTATTATTTAAATACATATAGCCTTTGTGGTTCCTCCAGTCAGCCTTTGTCGTTTATTTTTTAAGTACCTATATCCTTTGTGGTTCCTCCGGTCAGCCTTTGTCATCTAATTTTTAAGTACATACATAGCCTTTGTGGTCTCTCCAGTCAGCCTTTGTCGTCCATTTCTTTAAGTACATGTAGCCTTTATGGTCACTCTATGTCGCCTTTGTCGTATATATATTTCTAAGTACATGTAGCCTTTGTGGTCTTTCTAGTTAGTCTTTGTCTAGTAATTGGCTTCAGAAAAAAGCGATATAAAATCAAATTTGCAAATTAATTATTTTGCGTCATCTTTTTACTCGTTTCGTACGCATAAACAAGAACTTTTTCACCGTGTGGATAGCGATTTTCAAGGTAGATAACTGATGTCTCAAAATTCGGCATTCGTCCTATGTTCACGTAATGTGTTGATACATAAAACATGTTTAAATGAATGTCGTTGATTGATCATTGACTTATATTAATAATAATGCAATAAGTATAATCGGTGTTTAGCTGCACCTGTTAAACGATATGTTAATACCGGTAGGTGTTTATCACTCTTTGTCCAATTCCGCGCGGCCCGATCGGCGCAGGTGCGCGTTTAGATAATTTACGAAAACACGTATATTTGTGGTGGATTATTGTATTAAAATGATTAAAATTCATAAAATGATCATAACACATAATAATTCAGTCAATTCAATGAAAATGCATGTCATAAATATCCGCTAATGGACGTACAAGCAACATCGAACAGCCTTTGTAGCCTTTGTGGCCTTTTCCAGCCTTTGGGGTGTTTAGGGTGACCCATACATTTAAAATTTCTCCCACAAAGTATACTTAGCAAGATAAGTTTACTTTGCAATTTTGGTGAAATCATCCACTGATGTCAACGTTTCTGATCATGCTGAGTTATAGTTGTGGAATGTAATCGTCACATGACAGTGCTGGGATTTTTAGTTTCACTTAAAACGAAACTGTTTCATAAGATAAGAAAATGGCAGACGATAAGGAGGACGCCAAAACTGCAGCGCTCGTGACACAGTTGTCCGACGACTGCGATAAGCCGACAGACGTGGACACGTACATGGTGGCCGACAGTGACGAGATAGACAGCCTGCAACAGACAGCGTCGGCGTCAACCAAGGATGAGTTTAACATAGTGGCCGCCATAGATTTCGGGACGACATTCAGCGGATATGCTTACTCGTTTGCAGACGACACAAAGAAGATATACACGAACAAAAACTGGGGACAGACGCAAGGTGAGCGAACATTGTCGTCTGCTGTTGTTTCATAGTTTATGAATAAAACGTGGTTTGGCAGCACTTTAGAATCATTTCCAATGGAAATGATTCTAGAATGCTGGCGAAAAATGGAAAATATGAAAATAAACAGCAGACGACCAAATTTAGTTCAGTATTGTAAAGGTTAATTAACCCTTTACCCCTAAATAACTGGAGTAGACGCATTTTTTTGACAAATTCATTAACTACGTACATGTATAAGAGGAATGTTATTTTGAAAATCTGAAAATTCCTGACAAATAATGTAGATTTTATGAGAGGGTTCGGTACGAGTTACAAATGTTGGCTTTATGGTCTACACTGTAGTGTTGAAATGTTAAACAAATATTACCAACTGATGTTAACATTTTCATTTTATTTTATTTCTTATTTTATTAAACGTGTTTATATTCTGTTGGAACGATGATATACTGAGTTTAATATAAACTCGGTCAACAAGTTTAATAAGTATCATATTAAATCAACAAAACTGTTTGATTGTATTCAGGGGTTGAACAAATCATTTTGTTCCACTCGCCCAAGCTGGGCAAGTACAAATAAAAAGTACTTTCCCAGGTCAAAAAGTTACTTGCCCAGTTTTTTTATGCCCCCGCCACCGAATGGTGAGGGGGGCATATAGTGTTACCGGCGTCTGTACGTACGTACGTAACGTAACCTTAACGCTGGGTAAATGGCTTATAATTTCTGTTTCCTTCCTCGGATCTGCTTCACATTTCACACACGCATTGCTCCAATGGTCCTCTACCGCCCTGTGACAAATCCACATTCGTCCCGCCCCCGTTAAGCCCAGGGTCAAGGTCACAGAGTTGGTGCGTTCGAAACCTTAACGCTGGGTAAATGGCTTATAATTTCTGTTTCCTTGCTCGGATCTGCTTCACATTTCACACACGCATTGCTCCAATGGTCCTCTACCGCCCTGTGACAAATCCACATTCGTCCCGCCCCCGCTAAGCCCAGGGTCAAGGTCACAGAGTTGGTGTGTTCGAAACCTTAACGCTGGATAAATGGCTTATAATTTCTGTTTCCTTGCTCGGATCTGCTTCACATTCCACACACGCATCCAATGGTCCTCTACCGCCCTGTGACAAATCCACATTTGTCTCGCCCCCGCTAAGCCCAGGGTCAAGGTCACAGACTTGGTGCGTTCGAAACCTTAACGCTGGGTAAATGGCTTATAATTTCTGTTTCCTTGCTCGGATCTGCTTCACATTTCACAGACTTGGTGCGTTCGAAACCTTAACGCTCGGGTAAATGCCTTATAATTTCTGTTTCCTTGCTCGGATCTGCTTCAGTAGTATAAAGGGAGTCAAAATGATACCACCTACGGTGGCATCATTTCCACCCCCATATACTACTCCCACCACCCCCTAAAAATCAAAAAATTAGTTAACGAGGAAATTGTCCCACCAACCACGAAAAATCCAAAATTGGTGTCATAAATACATCATGTTGTTTTCACATCCAATTGAACATATAAAACAATAGTACTAAAAAGGATTTATTTTTTGTCTCGTTGTCATAAATACATCATGTTTTTCCGACAGCAAATTTATGAATTTATTCTAATAAGTTTCCGATTTAAATGCGTCCTCACGCAATAGTCTATATTCCAACTCCATATTTTCCTCCTCCGATATAGCTAATTTATTCCTACGATGTCGAATTGTAGTCCAATTATATTGGTGTCATAAATACATCATGTTGTTTTCACGACCAATTGAACATATAAATTTAATAGGTTATAATAAAATATTATAACAAAATGGATAATAAAATACGCAACGAATTGGAATTTTATAATGACTTGGATGAAGAATTTTACGCCGCTGTTTCTACAGTATTAAAACACGGTAAAATGACAATACTATGTGGTATCGAATACATGAAATATCAGCGTAATTTATTACGCTCCGATAAAAACGTTGCATTTACAATATTAAACCGCCAATTATGTCGCCGGTATAAGTATCAAATTTATGTAATGAAGCGACTAAATAGGGTCGGAGAAACACTACCGAAACATTATCAAACTAATTTTATAAAACAGTTTAAAATCAAAGATTCGTTTACGGATATGCGTTTCTACAATATCGCTTTTAACGAAGAAATTGGACAATTATTAGAAGAAATTGGAAATTGAACAGAAAAAACAACTATTAGAGAAAATGGATAATACAATACAATTGGAATTGAAATTTTTTAATAACTGTGTTGAAGAAGTTTACGAAGCTTATGGGGGTTATAATCCTATATATAAATTCTATAAAATAAGAACACTAGGCGATATCGAATACATGAAATACCAGCGTAATTTATTACGCTCCGATAAAAACGTTGCATTTACAATATTATACCGGCAATTATGTCAACTATACAAGAGGCAAATACAAAAATTCATTAAGACGGATAATGCGTATCGGATATGAAACTAAGGTGTATTATATAAAATTGTTAAAACCCAACGATTTATTTACGAATATACATTTCTACGATATCGCTTATAAAGATATTGAACAAATTATTATTGAACAGCGATGTTGATGCTAAGACAAATAACATCATGACAACGGTCGGAGTTGTCTGCTCATTTTTTTTGTAAACTGGTAATTTATTTTTCATCAACCTCAAGAGGCCGGAGTTGTCTGCCCATTTTTTTTTTGTAAACTGGCAATTTATTTTTCATCAACCTCAAGCGGTCGGACTCCGAACGCCGTTGTCAAGCAGTTGTTTACCATAGCGACCACATTTGTAGGGATAGAAATAAATAAATAAAAATGTTTAGCTCCAACCGCGGCGCGAACCCACGACCCTCGTCTCTATAGAGTATCTCCTTAACCCACACGACCATGTAGGCTGTTATGATAAACATTACCTAGTGTTGTACAATTATCAATTACGACAATGTTTCAATTACACGGGTTGTGAACCATGCGTAAATTGATAGCCGAGGTAAACAGAGCCGAGTGTATCAATTACACAGACGGTGTGTACAGTGTAATCCTCGACTGAATTTGTAATTCTCAGTGAAAAACACATGTTGTATAGGTATGTAAATTTGTTTACTGCACCAATATAATTAATAATTAATAATTTTGAAAAAATTAGGAAAATTAAGAAAATTAGATATTTTTTTTTTTTTTTTAAATAATTTTATAAAATATCACAATGGTGCTGTAACATTTCCTCCGACTTTATTTCCAAGTTTTACCCTAAATTTATCCCAATCAGTACACTCAATTTTGGGCATGGTGGCGCGCGCCTTGATTCTTATATCATTTTTTAATTCTTCATATCTCCCCATTTCTTCCACCACGGATTCAAACTCTAAATTTGATATTTTCTTATCGGCCAACGCTTTGGACACCATAACGTCGATGCTATTTTTCTTAGACCTAGCGAGAACGGATATTCTATCATGTTTTCTACTTTTTTTCTCGAGTTTTCCACCCGCCGCCCTAATTACCATACACAGCAACCCAGAAACGGCCGACACCACACATAAAATCCCCGCTACAGGAACCGTTATAATGGTGGATATAGTTGCAGCTGTTCCCGACCGCACAACACAGAAACACTTGCCAGAACCGTACTAGATGCTTCAGCTATGTTCACCGCGCGCTTATATTTGTTAGCGTGTCTTTTTCTATTTGCACATTCTCTAACTAAAATATCCTGCATAGCGACGATATTATTCAACCTAAAATCTGAACTTCTTTTTCGTTAATTGGATACAGTGTTGGTGGAGTGGTATTGAAGTTTGTTGGATACAGTGTTGGTGGAGTGGTATTGATAGTTGGATACAGTGTTGGTGGATCGGTATTGACAATTGGAAGCGGTGATTCGTTCATATTTAAATTTTAGTTCAATATATTAGTATTTACACAATAAGTTCAATTAACAATGAGACAATAGTGGAAGAACTCTCTGGTTCACCGATTTTCGTAACAAAGTTAATAACACTACCTTGGGAAAGTCTAATTCGATCATCACCGGCAAACGAAACCACCGTCGAACTATCTCCAGAGATTTTAGTGACTCCAACCCCCCGTTCTTCCCCATCTACTACAATATTTATCGCGACCGCGCCCACAGGTTTACCATTAGCATTAACCGAGCAGACCGCCATTCGGACAACTTCACCTGCAGCTGTCATAGTGTATCCCCCATATTTATTACTCGCTTTGGCACCGAACGAATATTCATAGTGCCCAACAACCAATGGGCCCCGCTTCTCAGCCCAAACTGTTATGACACGTTTTGGCGTTTTCATTGTTTGCACTATTCCGGCAAGCGCATTGTTTGCGTTATATGCCTCAGTACGAATTGGTCGCGGATATACGATCATGTTTCAGTTTATCGGTTATCTTTCCATCTAGTTCGGTAAGTGCCGATTCTCTGCTGAGAGAGTCCTCTAAGCGCAACGCATCATAAGCCTCCGTAATGGTCGCCTGGTGGCCTTCTAAGGCTTTATCAACACCCGACCGGGTCTCTTTTTGAAATTCGGTTATTTTTCCATCTAGTTCAGCAACCGCCGCTTCTCTGATGAGAGAGTCCTCTGAGCGCAACACCTCATAAGCCTTCGCAAGGGCTACCTTGTGGTCTTCTCGGGCTTTATCAACACCCGACCGGGCCTCTTTTCGAAATTTGGTTATTTTCCCATCTAGTTCGGTAAGTGTCGCTTCTCTGTTGATAGAGTCCTCTAAGAGCAACACCCTATAAGCCTCCGTAATATCCGCCTGGTGGTCTTCTAGGGCTTTCTCAATACCCGTTCGGACTCCATCAAGATCCAACCGGGTCTCTTTTTGAAATTTGGTTGTTTTTTTATATAGGTCAGTAAGTGCCGCTTCTCTGTTGATAGAGTCCTCTGAGCGTAACGCCCCATAAGCCTCCGCAATGGCCTCTTTGTGGTCTTCTCGGACCCCCTCAACCCCCGACCTGGTCTCTTTCAGAAATTCGGCTATTTTGCCATCTAGTTCGGTAAGTGTCGCTTCTTTGCTGTGAGAGTTCTCTAAGCGCAACGCATCATAAGCCTCCGCAAGGGCCTCCGCAAGGTTCGACTGGTGGTCTTCTCGGACCTTATCAATACCCGACCGGGTCTCTTTTCGAAATTTGGTGATGAGAGAGTCCTCTGAGCGCAACACCTCATAAGCCTTCATAAGGTCCGCCTGGTGGTCTTCTCGGGCTTTCTCAATACCCGACGTGGCCTCATTTCGAAAATCGATTATTTTCCCGTCTAATTCAGCAAGTGTAGCTTCTTTGCTGAGAGAGTCTTCTAAGCGCAACGCATCATAAACCTCCGTAATGTCAGCCTTGCGGCTTCTCGGGCTTTATCAATCCCCAACCGGGCCTCTTTTCTAAATTTGGTTATTTTTTTACCTAGTTCGTTTAGTTCCGTATGCGTTTCTTCACGACTTTGTGTATTCACAGCCAGGGCATATTCTCTAAGTTGTGATAGTAGACTCTTGTGAATCTCGTCCGTGGCCCTCGATATAGTTCTATTGATCAAGGCCTTTGTTTTTTGGGTAGTTAAAAAGTCGCCCTCTGTCGGGTGATGAATCCCCCTTCTGCCGGTTCCAAATTATTTGAATTTATCACCCAATCGGAAGAACTACCTGGTCCGTATATACTCATAATGTTGATAATATATATTATTCGAACATGCTTTAATTCTAAATAATTTTTCTTAATTAATTTTTTCAATTAATTTGAAATTTCTAGGACGACCGAAATCGGGTAATAGTTATTCAACTTTCTCGCTTAATCATCAAGAATAGAGACCGTAAATTCGTGGATATGTTCGGATTCCAAAACTTTCATCTCGGGGTGTGGGAAATCTAAGGTCACAGTCTCGCCATAGAAACAGTCGCTGGCGGGCACAGTTTTCAGTAATGTGCTGGGGGATCCGTCTACCGTGTTGTACGATGTGTTCACCCTATCCAGGTGCACCCTGAGAGTTTTCGTGAAGGCGAAGTCCACCGGATTATCACCGACGTACTCACCCGGGGTAAACACTCCTTTGTTTGAGGAGTATGTCTCTTTAAAACCGAGTTGAATACCCAACCCCGGGGAGACCACTACCTTATTATCACTGCTGATGGTCATTGTTGTGAGCCCGGTAGCATTCGATACTGTGAGGTTGATTATACCGTCAAGCTCTGAGTTGACAAAATCTTTGAGCTGTCTTATTCCCCACAGTCCGTGAGGCAGCTTTACACCTAATTGTTGTCCATCCTTCACATAGTAAAACCCTTCGCTCTTCCCCACATTCTGCCATCCAACCGTGAAGGTGATTGATCTAAGGCCTACACGGCGTTTTCCGCAGCAGTTGTCTATTAATTTTTGAAGTTCACAACTCCCTTTTTGAACATTAGTTATAGTAGCAAACATAATAATATCTTTCAATGGATACCAAAGCATTTAGCTTTAACTCTAATGTAAAGTACGCGGTCGGAGGTAAATACACACAAAAAGACGTTGTTAACCGCCTTGTACACACAACCGTAACGGTTAGACCGGACAGCGGCTTTGCCACCAATTTCCCTAATATCTTTGAACAATATAGGCTGCCCAAGATTACTACGATGGAGGTGGTAAACGGGTGGAAAGCAACACCGATGCAGTTTTGGCAGAACCAAATAAATTTCGCTGTATGGTGCGCAACAGCCGGGTGTGGAGTTTCATATAAAGACCATCTGACATCCAGAATGTCATGCTCCGAAGTGTCTACAACTTTCACGTGTATTATACTATTAGGAGGATTCTCAAAGAACTAGGTATTTCACTACCTCAAGACGACGCCTGGGATCCAATTTCCAACGCATACAACCGTATGGCGTTTGAAAGACTGTGTAACGAATTTAACGTTTCAAAAGACGCGGACTGGAGACAGAAAGCATTTCCTACCAGCACCGGCCTCGGGGACGTTCTCATTAGGGGCCAGTCCGGGAATTGGACGCAGACTGATTTTAGACACGATCACTCCGGTGACCACATCGTCAGTCGGAACGACCCGGGAATTTTACCCCGCGACTATGACTTTCGGGCCGGAAGTGTCTGGAGGTCGGCACTGTGGCGTGTTTTCTTGTAAAATGTTACCTCCGAAACTGGCTCACGTCGATTACATACAGCAGGCTGCTGAGGTTCAGAACGCTGTGGGGTACATTTATGTTAGATACGGGTCTAGGGTTCACGCAGGCCGGGTTACTCGCGTCAACGACTCCATTCGCACGTACGTCTGGGCCATCCTCGGCGCACAGAAAGCAAACTCGCAGTTCTATACTGGGCATTGGGAACAGCGTTTGATGCACAAAAACAATTCTTGGCACTTGTAGAGGACGCCATCTCAGCTAGGGTGGACCTGGAGAAGGCGATCCAGAATTATCAAGACGTTTTGCAGAATGCAAGCACCCCAGTAGACTATGTATTTGGAATAGGTCTTTATATGGCGCCGAGCAATATGATACTACGAGACGACCCGGTTGACGGTTACAATAATCAGATCGTAATCGCCACCGCCAATCAAAAAATCGGCCACAACGGTAACGTGAACACGGATATCATCAAGCGCACCCCCAACATGATCGGGTTCAACAGTGGAACCGATTTCATAAAACACAAAATGGATACACCTCCCCCAATTCGTAAATCGAACCCAGTACCCGCAATTCGTAAATTGGATGAACCATCGAGTTCCATCAACAGACCAATCGCGATTGGAGAAACACCAATCAATTACAAATTGGGTGTGAAATTGGAAGCAACAACACACGAGGAGGAGAAATTAGGGCTCGTCATCGCCCTCGTGGCGATCGGATTATTTACGCTTTGGTTGTAGGAACTCTCTGGCAGAGAATAATAGGAGACCGGCGATTGCCACGATTAAAGCACAAGTATTATTGGCGAGCCATCCGACCGTTTTTGATAATATAGATAGCAAGTAAGAAACGATACTTCCGATCAGTCCAGGTAGTGCGGCAGCCAACTTTCCTGCTAATTTAGCCAGGAGATTGGCGAGGGCTTTTAGTTGTTTTTTTATCCATTCTTTTACCCCACCGGATGGTGCTGGTGCTGGTGCTGGAGCTGGAGCTGGAGCTGGTGATGGTGCAGCACCAGCATTGACAGCTACAAATAGAGACGATATAGATAGAATTAGGGTCGATATAATCATGCTGAAAGCCGCGATGACGGTTATTATCGTGACGCCCTTCTCTCTGAACAGAGTGCGAATACGCGCACCGAGTGTAGTGTCCTCGTGCAGGACCCTCGAGATTGTTTCGCGGCTCCGACTTAATTGACCGGAAAGCGTCTCACGGTTAGTTGAGGCAGCCTCCAATCGAGCTTCTCTTTCGTCCCGCAACGACCGCAGGAGTTTGTTGATCCGCTCGGTAGATTCTCTATCGCCACGTGCTTCCTTTATTTTTCTTTCTTCTAGAGCGATATGTTTGTCCAGCGCTGAGAGTTTGGAGAGAGTTTGGAGAGAGTTTGGAGAGGTTATTGACTAGTTCACCCCGAGTTGTTTGCAGAACCTTATCGAGCCCCCGGAGTTCGCGAAGAGGTAACGGTGGGTCAAACTTCGTGCCGTTTATTTCGTTGACCGTGGTTTCAATCGTGTTAATAACGTCGGTGGCTACGCGAGGGAGCGTTTCGTCGGTAGACTGTAGGGTTTTTACCATTTTTGTAGGCAGCGGCGCCTGAATGTCGTCGAGCACTCCGAGAGCTCGAGCGAAGATTACTCCAATTCGCTTCAATGAAGAGGGTTTGAGGAACTTGTTTGGGTTGTTCTTGTACGTCAGCAACTTCCAGGTATTGCCCCATTTAACCCACAGGTCTCCTCTTTTAGTGCTGCGAAACTCCAACGTGGCATTGATGCCGCGTTTAGACACTATTCGCTCCCACCGTTTCACCAGAGTTTCTGTTTCCTTGGTAGACGCCAGCTCATTCTTGGAGATCCCCTCAGGAATCTTGGCACCACCCGCCCATGCCGGAGTTTTGGATTTGGCCTCCCACGTTTCGAAATGTGTACTCACCTCGGGCGGGTGCTCTATGAAGGACGTTTCGTCGAGCATATTATCGAAGTAGTCATCACCGTCCAAGCCCTCTCCGCGGTTATATCGATTCATATAATCATCATCATCATCATCATCATCATCATCATCATCATCTACTAGGTAATCTTCTCGGTCGCCCATAGTGCGATCGAATTCGTCCATGCCAATATCGAGACCAGCCATCTTTAATAATTATTATTATATTAAAGACAAAACAATACAGGTTTAATAGTTTCAATAAAATTAATTATGTCTTCGAGTCAATACGGTCGCAAACTCAATCCATACCGCAGACTGCGTGAGCCCCTCGGGGCAAAAGGCGTGAGACAGAGTGTCGTTATTACGAACAACCCATCGACGATCGACCAGAACCAGCAGCTCTTAGTCCGCTTCCCCAACCTCGGAGCTAACGACGTCATTGTGCCGGGTACTGTTCGCCTCGCTTTCACTATTTCGCTGACGTCGACGGACGCGGACCGAACCGTCGTTCAGAACCTGGGTCGCGCCATAGTCAAGAAGACCATGATAAAGATTTCTGGTAATGAGGTGATGTCGATCGATGACAGCGACGTCTACCATTGTTATCAGGACCTGTGGAAGATGGCACAAGAGTGAAAACGCTGTCTATCAGGGTATTGACACCAGCAAAAATAAGAATGTAACCAAACTTAGAATCGGGGCTGCTAACAAGGCAGATAACAACGCGAGTGACAACGCGGTCGCGGGCGCTTACGGCAACCGCTTCTACATCCCGCTCGACTTTGAGTTGCTAGAGAGTCACATGCCCTACTATCAGAGTGCTTTGGCTGACCGCCTCGAACACGAACTAACGTTCAACGACTACGGCCGAGTTCTCATATCCACCGACATGTTATCGACGTATACGATCGATAATGTTTCCCTGGAGTACGACATGGTCACGATGCCCGAACTCGCGCGATTGATCAGAACCCAGTACGCCGGGCGCGTTGCCATACTTTACGACCGAGTTCTTCGCCATCGCAAGATGCCGAAAGACAAAAGCGACACATTGTGGAATATTAATGTCAACGTACCCGCCCGCTCGATGAAAGGTATACTGATGTTGTTCGAGGATGCTCGGTTCGCGTTAGGTGCTAGAAAAACCGACAAATTCTATAACCCCAAAATCACGAAGGTAGAGGTGACGATCGAGGGAGTCCCCAATCAAACTCTACAGCGCGGGTCTTCGCGCGCACCAGCAGTGGGATGAAGTAAGAAAGCAGTTTGCTGCCGGATCTAAGCGCTCTCCGGAGGTTGCAGCAGTTGCTAAAGACCTGCAGCTCTCGGCCGTCTCCCTCGCAGAGTTCCTGAATACCAAATACGCGTTATGGCTAGACATGAGAGCCAGCGACGATGACCAAATACACGGTAGCGGACGCCAAGTTGAGAACGCTAGTGAGGGTGTCACGATCCAGATAACCAAAGAGGCGGACGGAGCCGGGCCATTGAACGTGTACTTATATATAATTACAGACGCACAACTCAACATCGAAGATGGTCGATACGTATCAGCGATCTACTAAATATAACGATTTATTAATAAAAAAATCATCTAACGATTTATTAATACATAATTCTAAAGAAAAAATTAAGAAATCTAGCAATCAATACCAATTCACAATTGGAGATGCTCACTCTGCCTATATGTGTGGGCAGACAGGATGTGGAAAAACGGTTTTCATCCTCGACTTGCTCGAGGAGTACTACCGCGATGCCTTTCGTCACATTGTGATCCTGTGTCCCACTGTGCGGCACAACGATACTTATCAACGGCGCCCGTGGATATGGACCGACCCTGAGGTATACGTTATTGACCCGGGTGATAGGCTTCACGATTGGTTGCGTGGTTTATACCAAAGATTCCAGGGTGAGCCCACCCTATACGTGATTGACGATTGCTCGGCCAAGGCGGCGATGACCAAAAAGAAGGACATGCTCTCCGAGCTCGCATTTTCTGGCCGCCATGCTAGACAAAGCGTATGGATATCCACTCAAAAGTACAACGCCGTCCTCAAGGATCTGCGCGAGCAAACGAAATGGGTCGCCCTCTTTCACTGCAAGGACCGAGACTCATTCGATGACTGTCTTCGAGAGAATGACGTTATCCCAACGCGCGAGGAGCGCCTGGAGGTTCGACAGATGCTTTCCGAAACTAAGCACGCCAAGCTTCTGCTAAAGACTGATCAACCAACTGCTTATAAAGTTATCAATTTAATTAATAATTTTGAAAAAAATTAGGAAAAATTACAAAGTAATAAGCTATTGCAATGCTTAGCAATTGCTGAACAATGCTTAGCAATTGCTGAACAATGCTGAACAAATACTGAACAATGGTTAACAATGTTAACAATTTTCTTGCCTCCGCTGCGAGCTTTGTTGCGAGCATAATGGTGATCATAAGTATCGGGTGGTGCGTTGGCAATATGTTAAAGTGATGAGACTTGTTAGAATAGTTAAATTACTAATTTTGAAAAAATGAACTGCGACGAACTTCTCGATCAGCTAATGGAAGAAACCTCAACTCCGACTGCCAACATTCTGAAAGATAATGAAACATCAACTCCGACAGAGCAATCTGGATCAAACTCCAACTCCAACGGCAGTTGGTATTGGGTTGAGTGCAACGACTCCGAATGAAAATGCGGCGCGACGCGAGCGTCTAGCTGCGCTGGTTGCTGGGGGACAATCGGAGCATTATCTAGGTAGGCGTCTCTCAGTTTGTCAGGTGGATAAGATGTCAGATGCGGAGATTGATAAAATGTATGCGCGATACGAATCCAAATTGGGAGCAGAGATGACAAAAACTCTTGGATCGGCGGCTATTCATTTGTACGCTACCGCCGTTAGTAGACTTCTCCCTATACCAAACACCGAAGGGTTGATTCACGATCTAGAGACTGACCCTTTTATAGGACACACTCTTAGAACGGCATGCTGCTCAATTTATCACAAGTTTGGAATGTACTTAGCTCCACTGACAACCGCGTTGACCACGGGTAAACACTGTCAATTTGGACATATATGCCCACGAACTATAAGCCCTGAAAATGATGACACAAGACACACCCACGAGAGTGACGGAGTTGAACCAGATTGCTCCAACACAATCGAACCAGAGTGTTACTCCGCCACTGGATGACATACCGCATATAAAAAATCCCAAAAGACAGGCAGCTGGGCGGGCGGCGGCTGCCACCCGAAAAGTTAAACAAGATAAAATACTCGCCGAGCTTCGAGAGGCTAAACTCCAATCGAGATTAGGGTTGCAATCGGGGACGGAGACAGCAAAACATCTGAAGACAGAGCAATCGGGTTCAACTTCACCCCAAATTCACGAATTAGAAGCACACCCAAATTCTTTGAATTTGTCACCCAATACCAACTCCCGTTGGAGTTTGACTGAACCCCAATTCACGAATTGGAGTTGGTTTGTTGGTGGTAGTCTGGCAGTTGTTGGTGCCCTGTGCGTGTGGAAATACCCGAAAAAACAACCAGCCAGTGTTCAGAAGAAAGTTACTAAACACCAATCATCAACAATGTTGAATTTGGATGCGCCCCATTTAAACATTGATCGCGACCCCTTTTATATGCAATAATTATAACAATGGCTGAACAAGATGGTAAAATGTTAGTGAATGCGCTTTATCACGCCGTGGTGATATCGGGTTTCAGTATCGGGTATGCTCGACTATCAAAGATGGCCCTAGGAGGATCCGCTCCCAAATTGGACTTTACTGTGAGAGACGTAGGGCTCGCGACCTTAGATGTAGCGGCCGCAGTTTGCACCCGAGATTATCTAGTTAAAGCTGGAATTCTACCAGTTAATATATGGAAATAAATTCTTCAATCGCAGTAATAGTAGGTGGTGCGCTTGTAAACGCATTGGCGTTCAGCGGTAGCAACTTTATATTCTCTAAAATGAAAAGCTCGAACGTGGATGAGGAGCGTAAGCGTCACGATTTAGCTGTAGAACAACTCAATAGCGCAAAGGAAGCGTGGTCGAAAAACGAACCGCCCATCTGGACTGGGTCAACGAAGAGCTTCGCCGCGAAAATCACGCCACGCAAACATTTCAGAAACGTTGAAGAAGCCAACCGCGAGTACGCGCTGGCATATCCGCACAAAAGTCTCGATCCAATGGATCCCGAGCCCCAACTTTCAGATTTCTATGTACCATCAGAGGCCCAAAAGGACCGCGAGATCGCGTTCATCGTCGTGGGAATGGGTGTGGTTGGGCTCGTCGGCTATTATATAATTAATTAATTAATTATATATATATATGGGCCGCGCTCTGTGAAAACCAGCCTTAATGACAACGTCATGAAAGCCTGAAAATGACGTCGCAAAGTTACGCTTAAATTTACCAACATCACGTCGGATTTTGACACTTGAAATAGTTGCGTCATTGCAATAAGTTGACGTTGTCCTTATTATAACCGTACGCTTTACTATTTGTGGCTCACAAACATTTCAATGCTGGATACGCGTAGCAGAATTGTATAGTTGTTTCCATAGTGGTTCAGACAGTTGTCTATTTTTTCGGTTTCCTTCAAGGAAACACGCAGTGATTTTGTTATTTTTTATAATATATGAACGACTTGTGCCCTGACATTTGAAAGTAAATAACCATACAACCGGTAATTTTTAAATAACACCATCACAGAATCAGTATTATGTAACAAATAGAACTGGGCACAGGGCTTAATTCGTTTAATTTACTGTTTCGCCTGTCGAATGTTTAAAAAATCAACATAAAAATACGATTTGGAAATTTTCAGAAAAATAAGCGTATCACAGATGTATAACTAGATCGGTCAGTAAGCGAGGCTTACGGAATACCCCCCGGGTGGGCCCAGGTACCCCTAAAATATGTAAAATGTTCCAAGTGTGTGGGCTTGTGACCTTGACTCTGGGCTTAGCGGGAGCGGCATGAACGTGAATTTGTCACAGGGTGGTAGAGGTCCATTGGAGCAATGCGTGTGTCAAATGTGAAGCAGATCCAAGCAAGGAAATAGAAGTTATAACCGATTTCTCTGATGTTAAGTTTTGTAAAGAGATTAACTATGTGACCATGACCTCGAGATCAGCGGGAATTTGTCACAACAGGATAGTAGAGCCTTAGAGGAATGCATACATTAAATATTAAGAATTTTCGATGAAAGAAATAGAAGTTATAACATATTTCTCTGATGTTGAAGTTTTGTAGAGACTAAGTATGTGATCTTGACCTTGGAATCAGCGGGGGATTGGACGGTCGTAGATTTGTCACAGCAGATAGTACAACCTTAGAGGAATGGACGAGTGAAAATATTAAAGAATTTTCAATGAAGAAATAGAAGTTATAACTTATTTCTCTGATGTTAAGTTTTGTAAAGTCGATCTTACCGTATTTGACGGTCGATTTGCCGCATGATCAGCTGGGGGTAGACGGTCGTGGATTTGGCACAAGCATGGTAGTAGAGCCTTACAGGAATGCTTATGTGTGAAATATTAAGCATTTTAGATGAAGGGAATAGAAGTTATAACATATTTCTCTGATGTTAAGTTTTGTAAAGAGACTAAGTATTTGACCTTGACCTTGGGATCAGCGGGGTTTGGACGGTCATGGATTTGGCACGGCATGGTAGTAGAGCCTTACATGAATGCATGTGTGAAATATTAAGCAATTTAGATGAAGGAAATAGAAGTTATAACAATATTTCTCTGATGTTCAGTTTTGTAAACAGACTAAGTATGTGACCGTGACCTTGGGAAACTGAACCTTGGACGGTCGTGGCTTTGGCACAGCATGGTAGAAATATTAAGCATTTTAGATGAAGGAAATAAAAATTATAACAATATTTCTCTGATGTTAAGTTTACGGACGCACGGACGGACGGACGGACGGACGGACGGACAATCTGACTCCAGTATACCCCCTCCCACAACCCGTTGCTGGGGGTATAATTATCGGATAGTGCCACAATATACGCCGCTCCTGGCATATCGCATCATGGTGACACTGGGCCAAACATGTTTTAGTATTTAGTGAGTTGGTATTGTGTCACATGCATATTTACTGCGACACAATAATCATGATAATTGTAATATATAATTGTAGCCACCAAGGACGTCGCCTACTGATTTCTATCTGTATCTGCTACCACTTACGTGTACGGTTTCACGTAATTTTTAGCGACTTTCATATCACACTGAATCAGCCGTACGATTGCCGTTTGATAACAATGTAAATATTCTTTAAAATGACCACTGGTAAATATGGTTATATGAATGTATAGTAATTTTACTAGTATATTTGCAATCATTGCAGACACTGATCAGACTGCACAGATCTCCAACATTTACACATTTTTAAGAAGTCCGACTTTGCCAGATTGTTGTTAATTTTCTTACATTGTACTACATTGTTCTAAATAATGTTCGTCTGCGTGTTTGTTTGTTATCTAAGGGCCGATCTAGTCGGAGGCGTGTACATATTATAAAGCAAACTCACATGTAACACATTAAACGCGTCTAAAGTCAAATGAGCCGCTTCGAACAATAGTCGCAGGGTGTGGAGTGTCATTTCAACAAAATCAATGTTGTGATCGGGACAAATTTAGTGTGTAAATCACTGACTGCGTTATATTGTGCAGTTATGCAAAATACATGTACGTACGCCACGGTGCTTTTCAGGGGCGGATCCAGGATTTCAGGTTAGGGTGAGGGGGGGGGGGGTGGGGGGGGGGGGACTTCTTAATTGAAATAGTTTACTATACTTTCGAACTAGCACCGTTTGTTCGTCGACCAAGCGGAGCTGGGCAGACTGCTAGGTGGGTCCGGCAGTATGCCCTCCGGAATATGTTTGATATTGACACCACATTTTGCAGCGTTATGGCGCATTTTAGAGCAGAAATATCTTTACTCGCCACCAAATTTTAGGGGTGAGGGGGGGGGGGGGGGTGGTCACCGGGTTTTCTCCCCATACGTGAATCCGCCTTGTTTTTAGCATGGCTGTTTCTTTGTTTACAAAGGCGCTGAATGTACATTTTCTGAAACACAACAAAACTAAATTGCACATTTTATTTTCAAATTAATTATTCCCGACGAGAGAATATACTGCCGGTATTTTTATCGGGACATGTAACAATTATACAACCATGTATGTTACATCTCCACATTTTCCCGGCAGTGGCGGTGGTGGCCAGTCGAGTGAGTGGGGGTCAGCGCGCAGCATTTTCCCTTCCCATAGACCTGCTACCTGCTAGTACGGGGTACATGTACATTAGCCCGTCCGTCAGTCATATTGGCTAATCAGGAAAATGTTCTTCCCGCTTTCTGAGATGTAAATTTAATTCCGAGACAGTCGATTTTTATTTTGTTTAAAAATGCCCGGGGGTGTCCGACTACACTCTAGACCCTATCGGGCGCTGAAGTCATTGATATGTGCAGCCATAGGCCTATCCAAATTCTAGTCATTCATTTCTACAGAAATATAATGCATTTGTTTCAATCACCGATACGATGTGCATATAATTTACAATTTCCAACACCAGGAATGCCGTTTAGTTTTTTGGTCTTTGGTGACGTATTGTCTAAGTCAATAAATGACGTCACAATTAACTGTAAATGACGTCAATTCTGAAATAATTAATATGTATCTTTCTGACGACACACGTATATGAATTTATTATGGCAATGGTGGCAAATTACGAAGCCACAGGTCGGCTAATCATAGATTTAAAATCGATAGTTTTGCGTTTGTTTTGTTCACTACATGTACATATCATATTCTAATGAATGTTTGATAGTATACATACCAACACTTGTAGATACATTTACTGTAACTTATCAGCAAATACAGTTTACAGCAAGCACAGTCAATGAGTCTATGAACACTCATTTCTACTGTAGGCATTGTACAAACGTCGCCGTTTCAATAACGTTATTTTCTCGATGACGTTATGGTTTTTTTTTCGTGCGTGATTCACATGGTGCTACAAAAAGTGAGATAAAACTAAATATATTAAACATAATTGCATTTTCTTTTCAGAATATTGATTTTGAAAGTTGTCCGCATCTGAAAATGTAAAAAAATGCAAATCGAAAATTTTGTCATTAAGGCCGGTTTTCACAGAGCGCGGCCCATATATATATATAACGATGTTAGTTGACGAACTTTATGACGCTATGATCGATGTAGGCTACACTGCCCAAAAACATCGTTTACCTGGTGCAAAGAGTATGATTCGTCTGGCCCAAGATTGTCTCGAGACGTGGCGCGAGACGAAAAAGAGGCCACCCTTTTCGCAAAGCGGATGTTAGATTCCTCACCAATCCTGGGGGATTGGACTCCCAATCGAGATTGGATGAATTAGATTCCCCTCTCCTGTTCCAACCCAAAGTCGATTGGGGCTGCAGCGAAACTTCCAACAAAGGTTTATTATTAACGACGCAGTTACCGGACGAACTGGCGAGGGCATGTTGGAGATTGTCCGATATATTAGAATACTTCGCATACGATGAACACTCGCAAACTTGATACCAAACTAACGCGCAAGCTGTCGAATACATACTATAGCCCACGCGGCTACTGGAAGGGACTCGCGGCCATCAAGAACCTCGCGGCGGCGACCAAGGTTTCAGAAAACGCTGTCAAGGAATGGCTCAAGAAGCAGGCCATCTGGCAGATCTATTTACCCGCGCCTCACAATATTCCGCGCCCGAAATTCGACGTGCCGGTGCCGAACCAAGTTCACCAAGCGGATCTCCTGTTTCTCCCTCACGATCGCGTCGGTCGCAAACGTACAAGTACGCACTGACAATCGTTGACGTAGCGAGTCGTTATAAGGGGGCTGAGCCGTTGGCCACTAAAGAGTCTAAGGAAGTGGCCGAGGCTCTTTCCCGAATATATAAGAGGAGTCCTCTCAAATGGCCGAATCTTCTCCAGTCGATCCCGGCCGCGAGTTCATGGGCGCGGTCTCTCATCTATTGTCTAAGCATAAAGTTTCTATCAGACGCGGCCGCGTCAACATCCACCGGGACCAGGGGATCGTGGAACGCTTCAATCGAACCCTGGCTGAGAGACTGTTCGGACACCAATACGCTAAAGAACTTGTAGACCCTCATTCGCGATCGACCGAGTGGGTGGCCAGACTGCCCGCCGTGGTCTCCGCACTGAACGGAGAGGTGACCAGATTGATAGGTAAGAAGCCTGTAGATGCTATCAAGTTTAAAAGGGTGACGAGCCCTCTGCCGTCTCGCGCGGGCGACCCGTTGGTTTAGAGGAGCAACGGCTTCCATCAGATATTGACGTCCGGTACCTCTATCAACCTGGAGAGCTCGAAGGTGGCAGCCGCCGCGCGACTGATCCAGTGTGGTCTCTCAATGTATATCATCTAGATCGATCTATTACCAAACCCGATGAGCCCGTGCTCTACTATTTGGATGATGGGCCATCTCGAGGGTTTGTTCGCGAAGAACTTCTTATAGTGCCTTCTGACACCCAGCTACCCCCGGATCGTTAGAGATGTTCTGTATGTATTCCGTCTGGTAACACGCGTCTTTTATCGTAGTATGCCGAGAGTCCTAATTTTTGTTGACAGTACGTTTTCATAACGCCGTCTTTCATTTTAAATCCTCTATTTTGTGCTACATCTATAATGTGTTTTCCATCTTCTGTAGTTTCACTTAGTACTCGTTTATATCTATCCCAATTTAAATTGTTAGTTCTCTTGGACATTCCTTTCGCAGAGTTTTTATTAATTTTAATTTGTTCCAAATTATCTTCAGTGAAATTAATTTTTTCTACGAAATAACACTTACTAGATAACGCTATTGCCCTATCCCCGCCTAAAATTCCATTTTGAAAAGTCCGGGCTCTCTTTCGCTCCATTTATCCCAAGCCAACCATTTATTTTTTTCTTTTTCAAACTCGTCTAGTAAGTTAGGTCTAATCAATTCCTCTATCGTTTTTCCACTAACTCCTATATACATACTATCTGTATCCATCTGTATTAATTCAAAGTCTTCTCTTTTTACGTATTTATCTAGAAATTCGTAGTAAAATTCCAACATTCTCAATTTAGCTAGTTGATAAACCGCTATTCCACAATGGAATAGTCTCTTTACCGCACACCTGGGTTTTCTTGAAGATATTTCGTACGCATCTCCTATCTCTTCCAAATCGTCAAAGAATGCAGATCTTAATGCTTTGTCAACACAGGTTTCGTTTTGTGTATATGTCGTATTTAAATGTCTCGCCGTTGCCTCTATCATTTTTCCACAACACGAGTTTCCTAATAATAATTTCATTATGTCGGCTACTGGTTTCTTATTTGGTTCTACATCGCCTGTTCGTCTTGCGGCTGTAACTTCTTTTGCGAACCATTCGAATGGTTTTCCGCTAATATATCTATAACACGATGAACTCCAGTTATTTCTAGGCCGTGTTTTAAATACCATTTCAACAGTGGCGAGTACAGCAATACTTTAGTGGCGGTCATAGATCCCACCAATTTTTTTACATCTCCTCTTGTTCGGCCAGTATCGTTTAAATATTTTAACATGTGTGTGGGAACTTCATCAACCTCTACTTCTCTGTTTATAAATATTGGGGACATTTCAGAAAACTTATGTTTTAAGTTGTGTGGAACTTCTATATCCACCTCCGCAAACCCAAACCAGTCTCCAGATAAAACTCTTTTACAAAACATTTTTAATAAATTTAGGGTTATGTGGGGTATCTATATGGTGTATAGTTTCTCTCCCACACGGCATCTCTTTATTTAACGTAGATAAATATAACGCGTTTGCATCGTACCCCAAAACAGCCTTGCAAGGTTTGTTAATTTCATTTGATCCAAATGAGGAATTAGATCTAATATTTGAAACACCAGCTTCTGCATATCGTGTAAATACTATTGATGGACCGCCAACTAGAGCGTCCTTCATCATTTCGTATGTTTCTTCTTTTGGTGCATATAGAGCATCCTCCGGTATTAATCGTCTTTGAAGATTTTTGTTCTTTAATGGTTCCTCTCAATAAATATTGTATAGCTACTCCAGGTAGTGTTACCGCATCTTTGAAAATATCCACACCTCTGTGTTTATAAAATTCACACATTTTTTCCACCGCTTCTAGGAACGGTGCTACATCTAAATCGTTATAATATTTCAACCAATCTCTGAAAGTTTTCATATTATTTTCTTCGAAAATTCTACGACATTTACTTAATTCTGTCATTCATCTATTAACATTTTCCCAGATAGTTTGGAATACCAATTCTCTATATCCGGTAGTCCTGGGTAATCCAGTTTGTCTGGAGAATCGAACCACTCATAAGGAAAAGAAAGATTTCTGTCCTTTGCATTCGTATGCTTTTATCCAACTATCGTAACTTACACCGGGTCTAGATAAAGTATTACATCAAGAAATCTAAACTCTGGAGTAAATAGAAAATATTGTTGCGTTTGCACGTTTTCCGACCATTACTTTCTTTGTTGTTGATGCCAGTTCGCCTACTAGGTATTTCTTTATTAAGTTATATCGTACTTACTGCTGTTAAAACTATAACCGTACTTGCTCTATCCACTGTTCGATCTTGGTGATTTGGTTTTTACGTAAATGTTCTGTATTAAACCTATATCTTGACCACACTTCTTCTCTTATAGCTTTTCCCCTGACTTTCAAATCTTCTACGAATTTTTCTATAAGTTTTGCGGGATCTTTATCACAAATATGAGTTACTGTTCCTGAGAAATTATTCTCCTATACTAACGCTTACCGGAACGTGCTCGGCTTCGTACTCTAGATTATTACTGAGAGTTTCAAATTCTGGGTTGAGATATGCCTCAAAATCGTATACTATCTGATATGGATAAAGAGTAGTGTCGCAACCGCTCTTTATGCCTTTACCCGTTCTTTGAAATTCACATTCCCACATAACTACTAGGTTGAATTCTTTGCTTCTAATAAATTTCTCTCTTTTAATGGTTTTAGCACGTGCATTTTTTTTATACTTTGCATGAATCTCACACCCGTGCCAGTAACAGCCGTGATATTGATATACGGTATTGGTTTCTGGACAGTATCCATCTACCGGAGCTCCTAAAATCCATCTTTTTTCACCTCCGTGTCCGCACTGTTCGTGGTGAATGTGAATTCCCTCCCGCTTTTCCACAGATTGTATCCAATCGATCGCGCCATAACTGTTAGAACCTTTTGGGTAGAACGCTTTCTCGAACGACGAACGCGGGCGCTCTAAATAATTACCATCACATATTACTTTTGTCTCACCTTTCATACATTTTGGTCCGTGTCTCTTCATATTACTCGCTTTTGTGAATCTCTGTTTACAATTATTGCAGGCGTAAGTTTTAGATAGGTTTTTAAGGTTTTTTATCAGAAATGCGTGATTATTAAACAGTCCTATTGTCATTGGTTTATTACCTATTTCATTATAGTGTGCTGGTACCTTTCTCAACCACCATACGTTATATTTGGTCGGTTGATATACTTCTATGCCTACCTTAAAAACCTCTTCAACCTTTTTTAGATCTTTAAAAGGAATTGGTGAAACAACATTTCTACCGAAATATTGCTTACTAAGTTCTTCGCTTTTTCTGTACATCTGTCAGGTCTGATCTTTTTATCAAGGTGCATAGCTAGACACCTAAACAGACAAAGATCGTCATTATACTTATCTAAAGAATACATACCTCTCTATTCCTCAACCATTCTGGAAGTTCTCCTCCTGCTGCTTCTTTGGATTGTAGTCCCAAATCTATTCCCCTACTACCTGTATTAGCTTTACAAAAACCTCTACCCATCTTACAAACTTCCACTTTGTATTTGGTCTGTCTATTTTATCGGACATTATTCGTGTTTGCTCATTATCTGACAGCCATTTTTTAACGGTTTTCATTGATGATAGTGGTTCGCTACCACCGAGATTTTTGTGAAATATTAGAGTTTTAGGTTTTCCATTTTTAGTTTCCTCCATATGTTCTAGCTTGTAAGAATATGAATATCTCAAATAAAAATTTGTTGTTAGATACGGAGCGAGTTTATCGGACATGCGTTCGGACTCGTTGATGTTAATGTTTTTACGAAAGGATAATGTAACTACCCGTCTTCCATTTTCTACCTTTTCCAATGTTTCATCGTGAGCCCCCAATATTTCTTCACCTTTTTCCACTATCGCGCGAACTATAGATCTTTTATTTGGTATTTGGTCACCTGTGTGTCTAATTTGAGACGTGCTTGAAGGTAATTCTTTAGAATTAATTACACTAGCCCTTAGCTCCGCAATACTTTCTTTTTGAATTCTGTTACCAACTTCCTCCGCTAGTGAGAGGTCTTTAAATGCCCCTCTTTTGTAGGCGCGGGTAAACCGCTTCATAAACGCCTCATTCTTTGTGGCATTTATCAGCTTTGTCAACCCCCTAACTCTCAACCGTGTACTATAAGTAATCCCTAGCGATTCGGCTTCTCTTCTCAAACTTTCTATTTCTGGCGTTATCATATTTTCTGTAATATAACCTATGAAAATTATCTGTTCAATTAGTCTTGAAAACATTATGTTTTTTTTTCACGACCAATTGAATATAAACATATACATATACATATATAATGGAGTGTGAGACTTGTTTGTAAAACGTTTACGCGTAAAGACTATCTACGAAGGCATCTAGCGAGACGTAGAAAGTTTCCTTGTGCCCCCCCACAATTTCAATGCCCCAGATGCCCTTGTAAATTCGTTAGTGCCCAAACTCTTTGTAGACATAAGCAACTACGCTGTCAGGTGGCTACAGGTGAACGTGGTAGACTAGAGCTGGTAGAATTAGTTGCTGATCTACGGAATAAATTAGCTATATCGGAGGAGGAAAATATGGAGTTGGAATATAGACTATTGCGTGAGGACGCATTTAAATCGGAAACTTATTAGAATAAATTCATAAATTTGCTGTCGGACAAACATGATGTATTTATGACAACGAGACAAAAATAAATCCTTTTTAGTACTATTGTTTTATATGTTCAATTGGATGTGAAAACAACATGATGTATTTATGACACCAATTTTGGATTTTTCGTGGTTGGTGGGACAATTTCCTCGTTAACTAATTTTTTGATTTTTAGGGGGTGGTGGGAGTAGTATATGGGGGTGGAAATGATGCCACCGTAGGTGGTATCATTTTGACTCCCTTTATACTACTGCTTCACATTTCACACACGCATTGCTCCAATGGTCCTCTGCCACCCTGTGACAAATCCACATTCGTCCCGCTCCCGCTAAGCCCAGGGTCAAGGTCACAGCTAAGCCCAGGGTCAAGGTCACAGACTTGGTGTGTTCGAAACCTTAACGCTCGGGGTAAATGGCTTATAATTTCTGTTTCCTTGCTCGGATCTGCTGCATATATATCCACATTCATCCCGCTCCCGCTAAGCCCAGGGTCAAGGTCTCAAACACTCGGGTAAATGGCTTATTATGCCCCCGGAACCGAATGGTGAGTGGGGCATATAGTGTTACCGGCGTCCGTCCGTACTCGGGGTAAATGGCTTGTAATCAAATATGCCTCGTTTTCTTTGGCTGCCAGCGGGGACATTCGTGTGCCGACAGGCCACATTTCTAGTTTTTAAATAAAATGTTATTTGTAATGTTGCATCTTATTTAAAAAATAGAAGTTTTACATACATTTGATCATTACCAAAACGGATCAGACATATTCACTATTATTGTTATTTATATTTTAATTATTAAATGAACATAAACAAATAAATATTATTTATCGGGAGATAAACTTCGTCAAGTTTTTTCTTCAACAACGTTTTTAGCAGCGAATTTGCTCAGAGGCTTGCACGCTTCTTATTTTCTATAAGCGCCGAGTGACATAGATTTTGTTTTATTTATAGTGGCTATGTTTGCATGCGCGCTGCTGCCTTAATTACTAAATTCAATGGTTTCAGACCCGGCGCCGACTGTTTCGTCCCAAGCCGTTATGTTCGGCGTCTGAAATGCACGTTAACCCAAATGTATACGAGACGATATATGTGGCCACACTAGTCTATACTCGCAGTCATATTATTTGTTAGCCCGGCCGCGTACAGCCGACAAATAATCCGTGAATTAATTTGCCCGATATGGACCGTGTTCAAAATCGCTAGCGATTCTACCCGTAACCGTGTACATAGACACTGCTTGAATCTTACTTCCGGCAAATTGACGTAAACTGTAAACAACAAATGGTCGCTGAATTAATACCAGTTGTTGGCCATTATTGATGGAATTAATTGGCAATTACTGCAGAAAAAAAATATCCTGACCAAATCTTTCACTCGCCAAACTGGGCGAGTGCCTGTAGAAACTACTCGACCGCCACAAAAAGCACTCGCCATGGCGAGCTGGGCGAGTGAAATTTCAACCCCTGGTATTTATTGAATTACAGCGCTCCAGATAAGCTGCATATTTTCTTAAATACCCAATTAAAATTGCCAAAAACCCAATTGAAATGGTACATTTAACATGCTGCAGAAAACAATAAACAGACCACAAATATAGCATACTTTTCTTATTTTCAATGAAAAAACAAGAAGACAATTCTAATGAAATGCCAAGACATGTTTTCATTTCGAAGCAATAATTGCTGTCTGTTGATGTGTAAACAGTAGTGTGATTTTATTTTACCCAAATAAAATTACTAATTCCTTATCTGGAGCCCTGGCATTAGCACCGCGTCATACATGGAAGATGTATTGATCACCAAACACATTGTATATGTATTACACAAGTATATTGTTATGTTAATACAATGTGTTAGTTATAGCACTATGAAGTTATCAGAATTGTTTTACTATCTTTTCTTAGAATATTCCCCAAATTCGTACTCTAAATCACTCCGTTTGATTGGTTGAGTCCTCAACCAATCAAACTGCCTGATTTCAGATATGTGTATGCGCTCAGTATGTCTTGTGTTCGCGTGATCAGGTTTCAACTCGTACTCTAAATCACGCTGTGTGATTGGCCGAGGCTGCGCACAGCTCATCCTCAACCAATTAAACTGACTGATGTCAAAAATGAGATCGGAAAATATAATATGCGGTCAGAATGTTTTATGTTCACATTACCAGTAGTCAAATATCACACAAATTGCCAACTACACTTAACTAGCTAAGTGTCCAATCAGAGAGCATGTTTCAATGTATACATGAATTAATAAGTATTTTTAAGTTAATGGAATTCAATTCAATAGTTTTACATCATGTATTATTGACTTTCTTCCTTATTAAATAGGGAACAAATGATACAAAATAAAACTTTCAAAATCAGGGCTCCAGATAAAGAATTAGTAATTGAGTATTGTTACTCCATCATTTCTGAAGCAATTGGGTATTTCAAAATTTGAATTGGGTAAAATAAAATCACACTACTCTTTACACATCAACAGACAGCAATTATTGAATAGTTTTCTTCTAAATGAAACACGTCTTGGCATTTCATTAGAATTGTCTCCTTGGAGACAATTCTAATGAAATACCAAGATGTGTTTCTTTATGGAAAAATAAGAAAATATGCTATAGTTGTGGTCTGTTTATTGTTTTCTGTAGCATGATAAAGATACCACAAATTTTTCATTGCTTTTTGATACTCACTACTTCTGATTTCAATTGGGTTTTTGTCAATTTTAATTGGGTATTTACGCAAATACGCAGCTTATATGGAGCGCTAAAAATGAACTTATTTGAGCTGTTCCGTACCGTACACTTAGGTACACAAGTGTACGTAGCATTTTTGATGATATGAGACACGCCATGCGATTTTGTACCTTCGCACATCTGCGTAATTTCAAGAAATACGTTTACAAAATATGCAATATTTTTCGTAAATAAAGTCAAAAGTTGCCAAAATCTTCAGAGTACATGCGGAATGTGATTTCGCATGTACTCTCAATAGAATATCAACCTTTGACGCCATTCACGGAAAATACTGCAACTTTTGTAAACGTATTTCATGAAATTACACAGATGTCCGAAGGTACAAAGTCACATGGCGTGTCTCAAATCTGCTCCAGGTTTCATGCTCCACAAGACACCGACATGCCTCCTGCTGGGACCGGACGGCCAGTTTGAGGCATTTGGGTTCGAGGCCGTGTCCAAATACAACGATCTGACGGAGGAGGAGGCCGACACGTATTACTACTTCGACAGATTCAAGATGAAACTCTACGACAATAAGGTAACTTGGTTGCCCCGCCCCATCGCGGGCACCTGTCTATTAGAATGGAGTGCTGTCAATAAACGTGTTTTCAACAACGATACTAGTACGTGATTGGCGGTGTGACACAGAATCGATCGTACACATGGTGCGCGTCACAGGAAATTACGTCAACAAGGCGGCCTGTGGTTCGAAATATAACTGCAACATTTAATGATTTAATTTAATAGTTATTGGCGAAAGCGTCGCTATATGCGACTAATTGAGACGAAATGCTCTGCTTTCATTGGACGAGAAACTAGGGCAAACACTAACTATAAGTATGTTATTGTTCACATATTGGATTTTTCAGGCATTAAATGCTGCGGTCGCTAACGTTCCCTCGCATTTAATTCCTTAAAAATCCAATATATGAACACTAACTTATACATACAGCTATCGAGGCAACATGAACACGTCATGAACAATCACACATCTTCTTAAAGGTACTAAATCACATGGCTTGTCTCCTACTTATGTTTTCGATCGAATGTGGATCATACTCGCACTTCATAAATAATTAATTGTATTCACAATTTGGGCGCCAATCGGATGCACCTATATTTGGGCCGTGCCATACGAAAACCGGGCTTAATGACAACGTCATGAAAAGCGGTAAACGACGTTGGAAAAACTATGTTTGCAGCGTTGCTGTAAAAGTTCACATTTTGCCCTCCCATTTACGTTTACTGGTGTCAGTTAACATTAAGTGTGAACAGAAAACGGAAAATTATAACTTACTGAAACTTTCACTAATATGAGGCACAATGCCTTGCACCTTAGTACACATATTATCATGTCATGACTTGACGTCACGTACTTGTGACGTCACTGAACGTGAATACATGTTTGACGTTATGGCCATGGTGTCGTGACAAAATATTATAGGATACTTGCACGAGTTCCTCGCAGCATCAATGACATAGAAATGCTTCAGGCGCTGTGCATTGTAGCCTATCTGTCGTTCTTTGAAATTGTCACTTTTTCGTCGGTTATCCTTATGAATTCAAAATGGTGAACGCATAATTTAACTGGCTACATATCAGCGAAGTCTTCGCTTACACTGCACCTTCAATCCTAAATAATCTTAAATATGAACAACCTAGTGTATGCCAACGATATTACCATCTATTATCTTGGTAAATTGAGACACTTCTGTCGTAAATGTATATATCCAGGGTTTGTATTGAATTTGGCAAAACAAATGCATCAACATCTCTCTAATAGATTCAGAATCAGTGATTTCAATGCAGCTCCTTCATTGTTTGTGTATAAGCAATAATACATGATGCACAAAACACACAGTGAGGTCGGTGGAGTTTTCGAAAAGTCTTGAAATTAATTGGAAATTTGATGGTCATAAACTTGCTTTTCGCACGATTTGTAGTATTAAATCACCAGCTTATCACTTGACTGCATAATAATGTATGTCTGAATCAAACGATGGTAATGCGATCCTCAAGAAAGACACACGGCGACAATTATAAGGTATCACGCTACCAAATCTGCCCGACGTCATGTTTTGTTACAAAGTTAATGTTATAAGCACCTACATCCTACCTATGTCGTCGCATACGAAATGTTAAATAATGTCGCTATTATTCCACAAAATTATTTCAGACAGCAGCAAACAACAGGGAAATGCCAACACTCTGCCTTATTTGAAAATTATTCAGACGGAATTACGTGTCTTGGGCCGCAATCCAAAACATGACGTTACATTAATAGCAACTGCAATAACCATTATGTTCATACTTTGTCTTGGCCTATTGGGAAACACTTGGAAAGGCTACGAGATATCCAAATTTTATTGACATGCGATAAAAGATGACAAATCTATAGGACTTGTCCGGTATTTTATCAACACCCCTTCCCTTGTATACGCCGTTGATAAAAACGTCGTAATTTCAACGTCATTGATCTAAAACGTCATATAAGTTTTTACCACGTGCCATAAAAATACTTCTAAAATGAAAAATAATTGGGATACATTGATAACTTTGGCGGCATATGGCTTTTAAAAGATGTACAATTCAGAATACGCGAAAAAGTAAAAACTGAAAATTTGGTCATTAAGCCCGGTTTTCGCATGGCGCGGCTCATTTATATACTTCTTGATCAGATAGGTATAGTCAATATTAACCTTTATAAATGTGTATTCACGTGAATAATTTATTATCACCGACAGTAATAAACACGGGATATAACTGCGTAATCCATTTACACTGTAACTTAAAACTAGTCCGGATGTTTTAAGGCCACATATACAGTTTGCAGCCAGTACTGCCCAATATGCACAGCCTATGCTCAATAAGTGTAAATCCATCCATTGAAATTTACAGATGATCCTAAATTTGCACTTACGAACATTTTAGTCGTACAAAGTTTAGTGAAACGCCCCCCTGGTGACTAAACAATTCGCACGTTAGTATCGTCTCTCGTATAATGTTAATTTATATTACAAACTAGTTTTCTGGCACCTGTGGTCTCATATAATCAAACTCGCTTCATACAGGACCTGCATACGGATATCTTGTTGGAAGACGCGAAGGGGAAACAGAAGCCGGCTGTTGACGTGTTCGCCAGTTCCCTGCGCTTCATGAAGGAGCACCTCATCCGCGCCGTGAAGGCGAACATTGAGTACGAACCGGAGGCGGACTCGATTCGCTGGGTGCTGACAGTTCCCGCCATCTGGGACGATAATGCGAAGCAGTTTATGAGAGAAGCGGCATACAGGGTACGTTCATAACTGGAGAAATGGGACGTAAAGGATACGTTCATATGCGACTGGAGGAATGCTTTATGGGGTATACAGGGCATGTTGAAACATATATGTCACAGAAACGAATATATCACACATGTGATATATTCGTGCGAATACGTCACATATGGTGAAGAATACGTACGAATACATCACACAAATGTGTGACATTTACGTTTGGCATCACTACCCCTTGCAACAAAAACGAATGTGTCACATGTTACGAAAACTCGAACAAAAATTAATAAAATATTGTCCAGACGAATATGTCACATGAACATTCGAATGGGGGATAACAGTGCGATAAAATAAAACAGAATAGAGCAGGCACATTCGCCAGGTTATTTGACAAGGTAAATGTAAATGCTTTGATTTAACGACGGCACTGGCTCGATGACCTTGCATGTCGATACCGACTATTTATGTCCCCTTCCGATAGGACTAGGCTATCACGAGTCTTGTCTTACCCAAGGACACGCCGAATCGACCAGTGGCGGGATTCTAACTCGGGGTCTCCCGATCTGGAGTCCGATGCTCTACCCACTGAGCTATTCTAGCTGAATTCAGACAGCACTAGGGGCGTATCATGTTATGGCGCTTATCGTCTGTCTGTCTGTTAGCGATTTGGTTTGCGCTCAAAATAATCTTGACATAGGATCCTCAAACTTGGTATGCAGGTGAGTAACGACCAGTTTATGACCAATTTGACTTGACTACAGTGTGTGGAAGGTCAAAATCGCGGTGACTTTAGACAATAAAACAGGTGCCGCTCTATAACTCTAGAACGCCATGACCTAGAATGCCCTGTATTGGTTTTCAAGTTAGTCATGACCAGCAGATGACCCCTGTTGATTTGAGGTCAGTAGGTCAAATGTCAAGGTCGCGGGATGACCTTGGACAATAAAACGAGTTCGGCTCAATAACTCAAGAACAGTTGGTGCTAGGATGCTCAAACATTTGATTTTGAGGTCACTATGCACATTGTGGCTTTTTGTGAAGGGGGGTGGGGGGTGGAGGGGCTTATATGTTTGACAAACAACTCTTGTTAAACGAATATGTTAAATGTCGATGTGTCATTCAAAGCTACCATCGGGCGTAGTTTAGTAGTTGCCTCCTGCACTGGTATTCATTATAACCCTTTCAACACCAGATATTGGCAGTAAAAATAGAAATGTTGTCACAAACAGTGCAGATCCTGATAAGACGGCTCGTTACGAGCCGGCTCATCTGGATCTACACTGTTTGCAAACTCCAGTAACGTTTTTATGCCCCCTATGCGTTAGCAAGGGTGGCATATTGCTTTGCTCCTGAAGTTCCGTCCGTACTTCCGTCCGTCCGTGTACATTTGCGTCGAAAACTTTGTACCAGTTTCTCCATCATGTCATATCTTCAATATTACTTGAAGGATTCCTTCAATACTTGGACACTTGCTTTACTTGGACATCTGTGACACACTCGCGCCACAAGTACATGTAACACGACCTTGACCTTTGTGACCTTTGAAATGCAGATTAAATACTTAGCCATTTTTTACGTCTGTGCGCCTCAGCGGGCGCGACATGCGGGCCTCGGCCATCTCGTTCGTATTTTGTTTTACTCATTGCTCTATGTATATAATATGTAAATTCTGATGAGATCGCTCACATCAGGGTGTATTGTGGGGGCTATATTTTATTATTTAAACATTTAGATATGTCACTAATATACACACATAGCGTTTGATTGTTATTACATGGTACACTTATTGGCAGTATTTCATAATATTTGTAAGATGGAAATAAAAAATGTTGAGGGCAGGGCAGATATTTAACCGTGTTTTGTTCTTAAAATATTATCAAAAATCAATATTGATTCGTCCAATGCATTTTCTAGTGTACACTATTAATTATACTTTATATGAAGTTACTGCACATATTGATTTACATAATTAAACTGAATCACACTGTCTTCACATATACATAAAATGTCCAGAGTGACTCTAAAAACGGTATGTAAATATTAGTTGATATTCTGTAACCAGATGGCCCACGGCCCGCATGTCGAGCCCGCCGAGGCATTTGATGGTATTTTTAAAACATTAACGCATATTTCGGACGCACGCACGCACGGACGCACAGACACCCGGATGTCATTGTGATCACTATGTCTCGCTTTCCGCAAGCGGGCTCTACAAAAAAGGACACTTTTGATGTTAAATACAAGTAGAATCCTATTACTTTAGGGGAAGGAAGGGGTCAAGTGACGTTGGTGTGGTATGGACCTGCCACCATGTCAGGTTATTCTAATTCCAGGACTGAATATAAAAATATTTATGTAATGGCAAATTAAGCCTACTTGACTATCGCGCGATGTATTGGTGTACAAATGGCGGCACGCTTCGTAGCATGCACTTTGCGTATCTTAAGATGAAAGTTACTTATTATAGATCAAAACATAACTCCCTGTTAAGAAGTATGTGTTGTTTGTTAAAGGTACATGACCACTCAGTAGGCACAAACTATTCTTTATATGAATTAAATAAGTATATAATTGTGTCACTATTTCACCAGTTCTAAAGAACACAAGTTCTTTTATTATCTCCTATTTAAGGGTAGGAACTGGCTCGAGGACCTTCCAAACCCGGGCATTTGAGCCCAAAAATGGCAGGCCAACGACTGTTGGCCAGTTTGTTTCCGAATTTACTAATATCTGCCATACAGTCGAAATGTGTGCATTAAATGAAGGAGGCAATGAGGCGGTTAATTTAACCTAGCTAGTTCATTCTCCTATCGCACGAAGCCGGTATGTAAGACCGTGAAAAAGGCTGAGTGTGAGTGCCTTTTTCACGGTCTTACATAAATACATTAGGTCATGCCTTTTGTATTTGTATATTTACGTAAAGCCGAATAAGCATATGTAACTTTTAAATGACACCCAGCTTATGATAGTGATGATGCATTCCGCAAGGTCACAGTTTAAAGGGCCATGCATGCAGTCGAAGGTAAACTACAGTATGTCTGAAAATGATGCCATAATATCTGTGTAAATAGTACTAAATACCCGCTCCAATAACCATCCCCCCCCCCGCATCGCCACCACCACCCCTGAGAAATAGAGTGGCTTTAAATAATTAATGCTTTTAAATCCAGTAAATGTCCCGGTAAAATGCCTCGCAGTGCAGGGCCATTTGGTTGGTGAACGTTGCAGCACATGTTAGCAACAGTTAAAGAACCTGTAATGTCACCGCAGTGCGGGACATCATCGGCGGTTAAAGCCCCTGTGTATGTCCAGTATGCCCAGATAAAGCCCCGCTACTTCCCTGAAGGGGATATACATTGACTGATGATAAAATATGCTTTTAAAATCTAAAGCTGATCTCATTTTATAATCATCTAAGTAGAACACCCAATGATTGGAACATTATTATATATGTAAATGTAAAGTGTATTGGACATGCAAATATTGAACAGGCGAAACTGACCATCGGTTAAAATTGTAACGAATTTGTACCATAATGTTTTATATTTAGTTACTATTATCATAGAAGTTTACATTTCATGCGATATACTCTATATCACAGAAATGGAGATTAAAAAGTAATATAACAAGAGGCCCAAATGGGCCTGCTTCGCTCACCTGAAATTATTATCCAAATTATAAAGTAAGTCAGAAATGGTCCAGACTTTCTATTACATGTATATATACCATCAAAATTGTTCTGTCCACCATAGTAATAGTTGGCTTGAAACATAAAAATTGAGAACAATGTAAACAGTATAATGCTTATAAAACAGCATTAACAAATGTGATGCAGAACAAATATCAATAAATGATAAACGGTATAACAGACAGTCTGATGCACAAGGAAAAGACGCTTTTAAAATCACTAATAAACTTTCGGCCGGCAGTCATCTTAAATTATGTAATCATCCGATGTCGACCAAAAATGCTCCAGAGTGAGCGTCTTGTCGATACCTTTGAGTTGATATATGACATGACCGTAAACGGTAAAATATGAAATTTGACCCCTACTTGACCCCTCCGGCCCGCCCTTTCTTGACCCAGGGGCCACCATTTGAACAAATCTGAAACAGTGTTAACTATCGATCATTCCTACCACTGTCATCGAAATCCGTCTGGCGGTTCGTGAGAAGAATTTTTTTTGTTTTTTTTAAGAATTTGACATACTTTTTGACGGCGGCCATTTTGGATTATGCGATGATCTCCATTTTAACAAATATGAAAAGTCTTCACCCACGGACCATACCTGTGAAGTTTGTCCAATATCAGCCCGGCGGTTCATGAAAATAAGACGTTTGCAATCTCTAGTAAAATAATGACCTTTTGGCGGTCATCTTGGATTACATAATGATCAGATTTCGACAATAAATGCTCCAAAGCGATCGTCTTGTCGATACATTCGATTTGATAATGATATGACCATATTCAGTCAAGTTTGAAATTTGCGATTGTGTGACATATACGTTTATACCAACAAGAGAAAAATATTTGTGTGAGATTTTCGGTTTGTGATGTAGTCGACCGAATATGGCCAGTATTCACCGACATGTGTGACGTATTCGCACGAATATATCACACGTGTGATATATTCGTTTCTGTGACATATAGGGTTCAACAAGGGTATGTTCATATGTAACCCAAATTTTCTGGTTAGTTCATATGTAACTGGAGAAACGGGATATGATGGTGGGTCTAGATTTCGTGGTATTAATAGTTTAAACAACTGACAGTTGTTATAAAACATAATATGCAGGAGCGGATCCGGCATTTTGGGGAAGGAGGGGGGGGGGGGTGGTTCTAGTTGCGAAGGTAACTCTTGTAATCTATTCCTGTTTTACAGCATTTATTATTCAGACGCCAACTGGTGGTAAACTGTGATCTATGTAAACTCCGTGGCTGAAAGGGGGGGGGGGTTAAGTTGCAAACCCCGGACCCCCCCTCCTAGATCCGCCCCTGATATGTCAGTTTATATTTAATTAAGATGATAAACATTTGATTCGCTGTTGCATACCTTCAAAATGTGTAGTTTCATTTGTTTAAGCTTTGCATCGCTCCCATAACAACATGGGGATCAGTCATTTTGAATTCTGACTTATGGTGGCAGTTTTCGTGGTATGTTCCGAAAGTGTCTATAAATTCGCTAATTCGTCCCAAGTTTTCATTGGCTTTTTGGTGATGTCACAGATGAATGGAACACAGTGAAGGAAAACATATATTTTATAATATTAACGTGCATATTAATGGCGGATGCAGAAAAGCATGGTAGGTTCGTGAACAAAATGACCTAAATGGCAAACATAATCTGTATTTAGTCCAAACGCTGGATTTGGTGGCATTTTTATTAAAAGACTTAATGTAGGTCAAGTCATGCTTATTTCCATCACATCACTAAACTTCTTACGACTAAAGTGCAAATTTAGAAACGTCTGGAAATTTCAATTGGTGGATTTACATTTATCGAGCCTAGGCAGCCTATGCTCAATAAATGTAAATCCAATAATTGTTTACAAGAAAACATTGTTAATGTGAAATTTACTGACTATTATAATTTTGCACTTACAAACATTTTAGTCGTACGAAGTTTAGGGAAACGGGCCCCTGATTGCCCCAGTCACAGCCACGTATAACTACTAGTCTACTAGTACGTCATGCCTCCTATATAAGGAGATTCAGCACCTGACATATTTTGACGCCACTTGGATTGCGGTGCCTTTCGGATTGTGGCAACCCTAAAAGCGCGGCGCCTCTCGAATGGTTATTTCACGACCATAGTAACGGTATGGGATCACGTGGTTTCCGAACGTTCCCGAACGATCGGAAACCACGTGATCTCAGACCCTGACTGCAGATTCGCCTATGTTTGCCTGCAGTATGACTGTTGTTGCGCCGTACGGATTGTAGCACCTCTCGGATTGTGACAACTCTCAGATTGTGACATGATTGTGACACCTCTCGGATTGTGACATGATTGTGACACCTCTCGGATGCTGACACGATTGTGACACCTCTCGGATTGTGACACGTCTCGGAGTGTGGCGCCTCTAGAAATGTTATCTCATGAATATAGTCGGGGTATATGATCACCAAACCCACGTGATCACACACCCTGCTACACTGCCGCCTGTGCTAATCCTGCCATTATTTGTCAATTTGAAATCAAGCAGCTTGATGGTCTGAGCCTGAGCTGTGCTACAGCTCAGGCTCAGACAATCAAGCTGCTTGATTGCGAATATGAATTACCAACAGTCGTTAAGAAACGCTGATAATCATGGCAAGATTAATGTAAGTGGTTGTGTGGTAGTTTGGCCCATGTTTGCTTGCAGGGCGGTCTGATCGACGCGGTATACAGCAACCAGCTGGTGATCGCCCTGGAGGCCGAGGCGGCGTCCCTTTACTGTCGCTCGTTGCCCATGAGTCGGTTCAATCAAGCAGCTTGATGGTCTGAGCTGTGCTACAGCTCAGGCTCAGACAATCAAGCTGCTTGATTGCGAATATGAATTGCCAATAGACGCTCATAAACGTTGATAATCATGGCAAGATTAATGTAAGTGGTTGTGTAGTAGGTTAGCCCATGTTTGCTTGCAGGGCGGTCTGATCAACACGGTCTACAGCAACCAGCTGGTGATCGCACTGGAGCCCGAGGCGGCGTCCCTTTACTGTCGCTCGTTGCCCATGAGTCGGTTCCGCGTCGAGGGGGACGCTTACATGGACAAAACCTCATTCGAGCCGGGAACCAAATATGTCGTCTGCGACGCTGGGGGTACGTAGAAATTGATAACTAGTATCAGAACTACGTATGGGCTCTTTGTGTTCATCTTGTGCTTACCGTTTCGTGTTTTACTAAATGGAAAGTAACAACGGAAAATCACGCGGATTTCGTATCCTTGTGTTGTGACGATGTCTGTTGTTAGTACACGCCATAAATATTCATACCGCTTACGTCAACATAGTCACCGCAATATGTCGGATACATATGGGCGAAGAATCAGTGTGTCAAATAAGTATGAACATACGGAGTCCCGCAGGGGTGTAGAATTATTTTCTTTATTAATTTGTTCCCACGAAATAACAATTCGTTCCCTCAATTTAACAATTCGTTCTCACAAATTAACAATTCGTTCCCACGATATAACAATTCGTTCCCACGATTCTTTCCCGTGGGAATTGTTAATTGGAGGAAACGAATTGTTAAATTGAGGGAACAAATTGTCATTTTGTGGGAACAAATTAATAAAAAAAATCCATGTCCCCTGCGGGCTCCGTATGAACACGTGTTAACCTGAGAAAATGTTTCTGCTGCAAACATTTTCTCCCGTTTTGAAACACGGCGAGCAAAGGACATAATTCATCCTACTGTCTAAGCCAATCGCTGGTCAGTATAGCTCTCCACTCATTTCACATATTACAAGATCAAGGAGTATGATCACGTGGTTACAACAACAACAAGTACTGAAACTTCCAGAAGCCCTCCGATTCAAAGTACGTATTCTTTTATATTGTCCTTATTATGTAACGGATTTTGATGAAATATGGCGCATCAAACGCGTCTTGTTAAGCTGCATTTGGTGGTCTCGGTACTTTGGCCCAAAACTTATGTCGTCGCAAAAAACGACATAAGTATATGCCGAACTCCCCAGACCATCAAAAACAGTTCTTGAAGACACGTTCGCTGTGCCATATTTCATCAAAATCCGTTGCATATTAAGGAAAATATCAAATAATACTTACTTTGGAGTGGGCGAGCTTTTAACACTTTCAGACATTGTTGTTGTTGTTGTTATAACCACGTTATCACGTACCTTGAAGATGCAACCCCAATAAGTTATATAGTACCAGATTTTATTACTACCTATCGACAAGACATGGAAAAACATTTCTCGGATGGGAGACTGCATTATAAACCTGCTACTTATAAGTATGCTATTGTTCGCATATTGGATTTTTGAGGAACTAAATGCTGCTGTCATATTTAATTCCTTAACCCTTTCAATACCACATACCTCAACAGCCGTGTTTGCAAACAATGTAGATCCGGATTAGTCGTCTCATCAGGATCTGCACTTTTTGCAAGTAATTTTCATATTTTTAAAAACATAAAGACTCCCTTTTCATAAATGGACTAGTCTGAAAATCATTTTTGTGTCGATTGGATTGGTTGGCAAATTAACATATCAAAATTCATTCCAGTTATTTAGGCGTGCAAGGGTTAAAAATCCAATATGTGAACAATAACCTATACTAATTACATTCAGGTGGCACCATTGACATTGTGGCTCACAAGATACGGAAAGATGGACGTATCCGAGAGTTGTTCCGGGCAACGGGAGGCGCCTGGGGAGGAACCGTCGTCGATAACCAATTTATAAACCTTATGTACAAAATATTCGGTGAAGACTTCATCACAACATTCCAGAACGAGTACCCAAAAGACTACATCGAACTTCTGCAGGATTTTGAAATCAAGAAACGAGGAGAGTGTGGGACTATTAGGGTATCGCTGCCTTACAACTTCTGTAACTACAATCATTATGACCGATCTGTCCAGGACTGCATAAAGGCGTTCGCTGCGCAGGCGGAAGCGGAAATCAGATTCTCTTCCGGTAAATTAGTATTGTCGGCTGCTGTGGTAAATGAACTGTTCCAAGACACGCTTTTCCAGATCAACGGTCACATAACAAACCTGATGAAAAGGTCAAGATTGAAAGATGTGCATGTTATATTCCTTGTGGGGGGATTCGCGGAGTCGAGCCGACTTCAGGCGTCGCTGAAGGGTACGTTCGGGGAGGAGGTGAATGTGTTGATACCGGAAGAGGCGAGTTTGTCGGTCGTGCGCGGGGCCGTGGAGTTCGGCCGGGACCCAAGCTCAATATGTCAACGGATCTGTCGCTACACGTACGGCGTTGGCTCATACCTACCCTATAAAGCCGGCGAACACCGCGAGGACTTAAAGGTCGAGTCGGATGGTATTGCCTTGTGTAAAAATATCTTCCAAGTGTGGGCGGAGGTTGGGGAGGTTATAGGTCACAATGACACGTGGAAGGAATCGTACACGCCGATTCTCACAAATCAAAAGGGGATAATATTTGAATTTTATAAAACGAGAAAGCGAAAGGTGAAGTACATTGACGAGGAGGGGATTGTGAAGTGTGGCTGCCTTGAGATCGAGATGCCTGACGCTACTGGTGACAAATCAAGGTCTGTGGATTTAGAGGTCATATTTGGCGGCACAGAAATAAAGGTGGTGGGATATGACCATACGAGCCAAACAACGAGTGAAATGTTTATTGACTTTCTCACAGCTTAAGCTAAACAACAAGGAAGTACTCATTAATAATGGCATTTTACAACTACATGTATATATCACGCTGCTTAATGCACTTATATAATGGACATTTAAACTGAGATATAAATGTAATGTTTAAGTTCAAAATTGATGCGCCATGATAATTGTGGGTGTGAGAGCTTATGAGTTATGCGACCAGTGTAGCCCCAGATCAACCTGCGCATCGCCGCAGTCTGATCAGGCCCTACACTGTTGCTATTCCAGTCAATAAACCACTTGTTCTGCGTCAAACAGTATATATCCATAGCAGACGGCTGGAAGACCAGGCCTTAAACTGACCAGAAATGCCATAAACCCAATAGCTCCAGTCACAGACACAATTTAGCAACACACCAGTCTGATGTACCCTATACATGTGAGAAAAGCGTACCTCACATTTCTACGGGCAGGGGACGTAATCTTTTTTAATTCGTTCCCACGAAAAACTGGCACCAGATCAGGTTGTTCTAATTTCAGGACTGAATATATATTTTGATTGTAAATATTGAGTTCTGAAGTTGGGATTTACCCCCCTCGGACAGGTGGATACGGGACACGACCCCGTTGACCCGTCTGCGTGTAGACTCCCTGAGGCTTGTACCTCTATGTCAGAAAAGCGGACGTTAAACCCTATTCACTCACTCATTCACTCACTCCCACGAAAAACAATTTGTTCCCTCAATTTAACTATTCGTTCCCTCGAATTAACAATTCGTTCCCACGATATAACAATTTGTTAAATTGAGGGAACAAATTGTTATTTCGTGGGAACAAATTAATACCAAAAATAAGTCTACGTCCCCTGCGGGGCTCCGTACATTTCTGATCTGGGGTTGCTTATATTTTCTCATCCCCACATGCTCATCCGTCTCGTTTTATGTTTGTTTATTATCCATCATTGTTAGTAAACGTTTGATGTTATTTAGTTATTTATTTGTTCTTCGTTTTGTATATGGTAAATATCTGCCATTTTATAAGGTACATGTATATTAATTATTATTTCAAGCTGGACACAGATCTACTTCATAATTTTCATGTTCCGTCGTTGTCATGTTGAGTTTATAAATGTGTTTCCATGTTATGTTTTTACATTACATTACCTCACACAATCATGTTCACTGGTGCGGCACTGCGCGCCCACGTAAACTGTTCATGTTTAAATAGGCGACGGATTCCTGACGAATTCCCATTCAGCCATATGCAGATGATACTGTATAAACACATTTTCGTCCAGTAACCGGCGCAATAAATGTGCGCTGGTTACTAGACGAAAATGCGTTTATGTGATAGCTCGTTCCCACGAAATAACAATTAGTTCCCTCAATTTAACAATTCGTTTCCTCAATTTAACAATTTGTTGCAACGAATTAACAATTTGTTCATTCAATTTAACTATTGTTATATCGTGGGAACGAATTGTTAAATTGAGGGAACAAATTATTAAATTGAGGGAACGAATTGTCATTTCCTTGGAACGAATTGTTAATTTGAGGGAACGAATTGTTATATCGTGAGAACGAATGGTTAATTCGAGTGAACAAATTGTTATTCCCGTGTATTGTCTGCGATTCACACATAAAGGTGTGTCACATGTACCACCATTGTTCCTATATAAATTAACCAAATAACACACATTTGGCTATTCTCTACTACTTTCATTTTTCGTATGGATGTTGTCGGACCTATTTTCCCATAACCTACACCCAGTCCGCTCTGGATATTCACTAAGGGCTGTTCCAGTAAAACATACATGGGGGGGGGGGTGGACGCCACTTTTGAATTTGGGTAACCTAGCTACCATAGATGCAAATTAATGTATTTGACACCCACCCATAGATGCGATTTCACTGGGAAACCACCCACCCATATATGCAATTTAAATTAACACATTATTTTATCAATGTAATTAGGGAAGACGCCACTTTTGAATTTGGGTAACCTAGCTACCATAGATGCAAATTAATGTATTTGACACCCACCCATAGATGCGATTTCACTGGGAAACCACCCACCCATATATGCAATTTAAATTAACACATTATTTTATCAATGTAATTCTCCGGGACATGTAATTTGCGTGTTTGTAACAAAAAACTCACGCACAATGTGAATCGCCGAATTTTTTGCCTATTTGTATATCAAAATCGTGTTAAATTTGTAACACGACTATTGTCAGAAATCGTGTTAAATTTGCGATTCTTTATGGACGCATAGCCTCCTTTTATCTCACCGATGTGAATGTGCAGCTGATCACGTTTGCACATTTCGTAAATTAATCCGAGCAAACTGGGAATAACATCAATTATTGGTCCCAGTAACAAAGCAGTGCTAATTGTTATGTGTTCGATTTCATTTTTCCGGCATGCGTTCGCGCTCACCATTGGTGGAATATTAATTAGGTGTAAAGGCTGACCAATCGGATATCGCGTATCAGTGGCGCAGATTAACTCAACCCAGATTAACTAAATTGTTACAGCACTGCCCACGCCCCCGGCGTGACAACTGGCCTTGTTTCGCTACGTCATAATTGAGCCAGTGCAGGAGATAATCAACTTTATTATATAACTGAGATTTTCGCCGAGAATGATTTGACTTTTTTCTGCAAATATATCGGAAAGTTGATAACATTTTCAGAGCAAATGCGTAATAATTACTAATTTAATATTCGTCAACATTCGATATAGTTTACAGAAAATGTACACTATTATCAGATTCATCTTCGTCGAAAATCTCACGTGATAAGCCTGATTACCTCATGAACTGGCGCAATATTATAACACGTCGGGCAAAACATGTCTACCGGTATACAGGTCTGTGGTGTTGAAAGGGTTAAAACTCGTGCGTACTCAAACCCACAGGTGGAATAGTCGGACGTGTGACACAAAGAAAATGACCATTACAAAAATATCCATTACCCCACCCACTTGGTCTCGTTCTATTATTAACGTCATGTACAGTACGATACCAGGTGGTGGGATAATGGGATTTTTTTAATAGGCATTTATTTTGTTGTCATAGGTCCGAGTCTTCCACCTGTGCTCACCATATGAGTAAACACAGATTGCAACGCACGAGCTTGTCACGTGACGTTGCAGCTGATGGAACAGGATATCGGTAATTGGGTCATTGCGTCATCGAATGATGATGGCTACACGTGTTTACAATAATGGATTGCACGGACCTGCGTAGATCTACATTCTACATGAACAGTAGCGGGCCCCCCCTTCAGAAATCCAGATTTTTTTTGTTACGAAATATTGAGCGTAGAATGCAGGAAATGGCTTCCTCAATTCAAAAAATTTCCGGGGGGGGGGCATGCCCCCGGACCCCCTACCCAACTCCCTCGCACCACTCGGTCGACGAACGAGCATATCCCGATTTTTTTATTTATTTATTATTTTTTTTTATGAAATATTGAGCGTAAAATGCAGGAAATGGCTTCCTCATCCTCAATTCAAACATTTTACGGGGGGGGGGGGGGGGGGTGGGGTGGGGTGGGGCGGGGGGGGGCATGCCCCCGGACCCCCTAGCCGACTCCTCGCACCGCTCAGTCGACGAACGAGCATACCTCGTTCAAGTTCCATGTGGCCCCCCCCCCCTTGGTGAAATCCTGGATCCGCCACTGATGAACATGATGAATATATTAAAAAATGACGTTAACAATTCTTGGATTCAATATATTTATTACATGCGAAGATAACAGTGAAAACTTATGGCATACTATATAGACTAGTCGGCATTTCAAGAAATGAAACTTCTGTCGGCATTTTTTAGTAAAAGTGGTACGTCCAACTTTTTAACATAATTCGAGTATGCTGAATCCAAAAATGGTGGATACCACGAACGAAAATGAGGATAAAGGCTTCAAATTTGCAAAAACAAAATGGCGGCCAATCTTTTTTTTTCGCCTTTCCTGGTCTTAGTTAAATTGAATGAGTGCATTATTGTAAGCAAATTGTATGCAAATTAACATGCAAATAACGTTATATGGGTTGTGCAATACATTACAAAGGATTTGTGTATGCTTACAACTAAAAATATTCACAAAATATCTGAATAATTGTCATTTCTTTGCGAAAAAAAGAAAGAAATGTGTATATAATCTGACCTTGGTGAATTATTCTATTTCATGCGTCCACTTGATAAAGCTGTAACGGACAGACTGACTCTCCTAATTTCCAGGAAATTTGGACGTAATGCAATATTGACAGCAAGTGATGAAGTCTTAGACGGTCACACGGACTGTCTGTCAATGAGGAAGATGCTATCAAATGTGTACCCGATAGTCTCTATATGTTTCTGAGAGTCATATATGGCGGTCAATCGGTTCTCGAGGATGAGTGTGATGGGGCGTAAGATCAAGTTCGACGAAAGGTTCTAAGCGTTGCACAGGACCTTGTATATGGCATCAGTGTTGGAAAGAAATTGACCCCCAAACACATTGGTCTGGCCAGCACAATACATCAGGCAACCCGTTCAAAAAGTCTAGTGCAGTTGTTACATAATGCTGGCCACTGTCTCAGCTACGAACAGGTTTTGAAAATGGACACTGCTTTAGCAGAAAGTACACTGAAAACACTAGACACACAAACTGGGGCTGTAATTCCACCAAACATTGTACCAAACGAATTTGTACTGCTGATAACATTGACATTCTTGACGAAACGCTTGATGGGAAGAATAATTTCCACGCCACCCAGGTAGCGGCATGGCAGCGAGGCATCGAGCCTGACGTCATGTTGCATACACTTGATCTGTCCCGTAGTCACAAATTGAAAGTCCCCCCAATCATTTAGGAGCTGATTCCTGTCAACATCAAACCAAACAAGCCATTTCCAGTCTTTTCAAAACCTGTGGAAACGGCTTGGTTTGACGACGATGTTGCTGATTCTGAGTGTGTAAAGGATGCACAGGCTACTGACTTAGCATTCTTTACAAAACGTCAGACATCAGAAGAGAATGTGGGATGGACAGTGTTTAGCGAATCACTGTCATCAGACGATTCTGAGGTAACATCAATTGGGTATATACCAATCATCCTTGCCCCTGCACATGAGTTCGACACGCTGAACACAGTAGTGAAGCGATGCATGACCATATCGTCGGCTCTTGGACAAGAGCATACAGTAATTACTGTTGACCAAGCGTTGTATTGCAAGTTGATGGAACTAAAATGGTCCGTCCCGGAGTACCAGAATCTACTGATTCCACGCCTTGGTGGCCTTCATATCTCCATGAACTTTTTAAAGACTATTGGAGATCATATGAACGGGTCTGGGTTAGCTGAGGTATGGGTAGAAAGTGGATTAGTTGGTCAGGGTACGGCTGAACTAGTTCTGTCTGGTAAGGCATACAACAAAGGCATGAGGCTCCATAAACTGACACTGCAAGCATTGTGGCGTCAGATGATGCCCCGTGTTCTTGACTTCGTCAAAGAGTCTGACATAGAGTATTATGACCAGATATCAGATCTGTGCGATAATCCCTATCAGGAAATGAATGCCGAGTTGGCGACATTGCTGAAACATGAACGAGTTCAGAAGCCACTCGATGAGTTTGTTGCCAGTCAATCGGGTGAGCATGCAAATGTGTCCTTCTGATGGAAATACATGGACATGGTAGCCATACTCCTGCTATTCACCCGTACACAGCGTGATGGTATCTGGAACCTCCATCTGCAGTCGTTCGGGATGATGTTGCCATATTTTATGCGCTACGACCACTACAACTATGCCAGATGGGGGCCAGTATATATCTGGCCGAAATGCACCAGCTTCCTGCTCCGGTACTGACAGAGTTTAAAAGAAAGGGTAACTTTGTGGTCAAGCGTTCGGCACGCAAATTCTACCAAGTAGACCCTGATCAAGCTCAAGAGTGGTTGAATGGTGTAGGCAAGAAAGGTGGTGGAATTGTTGGCATTACAAAGACTACCTCCGCCTTATCTGGATGGACACTCACTTACAACCTGAGGTCTCACATTGCAGTAGAGACATACGCCATGTTCCAGATGCACTCATGTGAGAAACTAAGTCACAATGAGAGCACCAAATCCCGCAAAAAAGTGAGATAATGCTGATGAAGAGGCATTGCTCGGTACGTTCCAGAGATTTGGGGTGTTCACACCTCGAACCGAACGTACTACTCTGCAAAACATTGCAAACAAAGACATTGCAACGGAAGTAATACGAGAATCATTACTAAATGCCAAATGCCGTGGCATGGCACAGTTGCAAGTATGTGTGCATGTCACTACATTACCCCTTAGCTCCTAGAAACAATGCGCCGACATTTGCGTTATTGTATGACGTCAAGGACACCAGATCTAAAGACCAAAAACATGTCATGAAGGCAGACAGGAGTGTTCTTCAACGGTTGGTCACTGCCTTCGAAGCCGGTCGCCAAGTTGATATGCCCAGCATTCTTGAGGATGAACTCATGCCAGTTCCTCTATCAATTGCGGAACTAAATGGCACACTCCGTACCGGAAACAAGAGTGTATTATCAGACTTGGTAACCGAAGGCATTGACTGTCCCGAAACCGTTGAACTTCATGATCACTCATCATGTCTCATCATTGATGGTCAAGCACTTGTCGTTGCCATTGGCAAACCTGCTACTGCAAAAAGCTTCGGTGATCTAGCCGACGTATTTGTCAATTCAGTGCTACATACTGGATCTAAGTACCAGAGAATAGACATTGTCTTTGACCGGTACAGGAAAATGTCTATTAAGTCAGGCACGAGGGCACGAGGGCTCGGCGAACAAAGGCTGCTCAGCCTATCAGACGCATTGTGGAAAGTCGTGATGTACCCTTGCCAAAAAACTGGGAAAACTTCATGGCACTTCCCGCAAACAAAGCTGATCTTGCTAGATTCCTGTCTGAGGAACTACTTTCCAATGCCCAACACGATAAGGACATAGTTGTAGCTGGTGGGTTTGCTGACGAACTAGAAGTACAAGCATCAAACGATGCAACGGATGTAAAGTGTAACGCACGAAGAAGCTGATACACGGCTTGTTCTTCATGCTGTCCATAGCCAGTTCGATACTGTCGTTGTGGCCTCGAGGGACACGGACGTACTGTTGCTACTCATAGCACACTTCCCACGTTCACAGTGTATGCGCATGTTCATGATGACTGACACATCAAAGAAACGGCGCTATATACCTATAGAGCGAGTGTTCGATAGCCTCACACCACAATTAGCAGCATCGCTACTGTCATTCCATGCTCTCACAGGCTGTGACACGACGTCTTACCTTTCAGGTCACACCAACGAACAGCATGGAAAGTGTTCAAATGCAACCACGAGCTACTCGTTGATTTGGGTGAAGGAGAGTTCACGCAGGCAATTCTCAAATCTGCAGAGAAGTTTCTGTGTAGAATCTACAACGTGCCTCAAACAGATTCTATTGACACAGCGAGATATCACTTGTTCTCAAAGTCAGTAAAGCCTGATGCATTACCACCAACAAGTGATGCTCTCCGCTTTCACATAATGCGAGTACATTATCAGTCTATGATCTGGAGGCAGGCTGACACTGCCATACCGGAGCTTCCTGCGCCAGACACTATGGGGTGGGAGCGCAGTGACGATGGCTTTGTACCCATCCTTATGACATTGGATCCTATTCTGGAAATGATATCCTGTTCATGTCACATGCAGTATAAGACCATGCGCTGCAAATGTCGCAAGTCTGGTCTACGTTGCACAACTTTGTGTAGTTGTAAGGCTCATGGCGGTGATGCAAACCCATGTATGAACATAATCTAAACTGACATTTCGGGTTGTGAATCGGTTTATAGTGGATTAGATGTACATGTATCACACAGAGCACACAGTCATCCAGCATGTCACATATCGGTCGCGGCATCCGGGCGACTCCTAAAACCACAGGTGAAGGACGCGTACCTGTGATATCAAATTAAGTACAAGTCCATTGACAATGGTTACAAACTACAAATAATCAAAATTAATGATAGCTGGCAAAACATGTCTCTACACGCGATGCTATTTTGGGTTACTTGTAGTTCGTAAGCATTCTTAATGGACCTGTACATAATTTAATATCACAGGTACGATTCTTTCACCTGTGGTTTTACGAGTCGGGCCGGCGCCGCGACCGATATGTGGGGGCCGATTTAGTTCGAAAGACGCATAGTTTCATTACTGGAGAAATCAACAATGGTGACTGATTTAAATAGTATTCGTCTATGTTCCTTAACTGTGTAATACATGCATGTTACACATGGCATATCATTTGCGTTCAATATTATGTATTAGCATTCAAACATGTTTTCCAATAGAAAAAGGAATATTTAGTACATCATTGTGGTGTATTTAATCACTATACCAATATACAAGCCATAGTATTGCAACTGCTCACATATACCAACTTTAGTGAATGACAGAGAAAAAAAAATTGGAAAATTAGAAGGTCATGTCATAATAATATCTGTAACACAATCTGATTACTCTTTTGCCACTGAATTGCTTATACTGGTACCATAATACCACTTAAACACATTTTAGAAAAATAAAAAATAAAAAATTGGCGGCCATTTTGTTTTTCAAATTAGAAGCCTTTTGCCTCAAAATTCTTCGTGGTATCCGGCATTTTTGGATTCAGCATACTCGAATTATGTTAAAAAGTTAGACGTACCACTTTTACTAAAAAATGCCGACAGAACTTTTTCCAAGGGCATCATACAATTATTCGTCTTGTCTAATAGGCATTGGCGACGTCGTTCATTCGCAGTCAAAGTGTACAGTGTACATGTATTTTTTGTTGACATTATGATGCGTCTTGGGCGAGTACGGATATAGCACGGTTCGGATAAGCAACACGGAAGGTTGTATGTCGCCGGACTTCCGTGTACTAACGGGGTCGCACTGTATGTTAATATGTCGCGGCGCGTCTCGTTTGCGGTCAAAACATGTTTTTATTTTTTCGTAAGAATAATGTGATGTGCAGACGACAGTTTATGACATTGTGTGTACGTGACAATTATCACGGGATACCCTTATCACACATGGCGAAAGTGTCAATATGTCAATTGGCGGTTTCATTATGAGGGTGTAACGATACAGTCTGTATGTGCCCCAGGTGATGGCCAATAGTCCATACACGAGCGTCTACTCTATAATTGGCGAAGGTGCGATAATAATACAATACATCACCAGCGTGCATTTAATTACGTTGTCCATATTCTGGGACGTGATATTCCTGAGGAATGCCACGTTATGAATACAAATCGTCGCGATACCAGCACGCATTTAATTATGTTGTGCATATTCTGGGACGTTATATTCCTGAGGAACTCCGCACTACGAATAGAATTCGCCGCGAATGCCGCGTTATATACGTTAGACATCAATTCTCTGTAATATACACCGCCTATACATATATCCCGCTATACGAACCACTCCATGTTGACCTGAAAAACAGACACTGGCCAGTCTGACAGCCAACCACGCATAGAAGTTATTTTCGGACAAGCACACCCACCCATGTATGCAATTTAAAGAAACAGACACCCTGGCATATATTTTCTTTAAACTGCCGTCTTGGGGGTGCGGGTATGTTTTAATGGAACAGCCCTAACTAAAATATAGGTTTAATTACTGTTAAGAAAGATACATTCAATCTCCTGTGACCACCCTGGTGGTGGCTCACAAAGTCAGTGGCTGAAATTGAAACCGCCTCACATGACAAACATGTTCCGACATACAAAATAATCCCAAAACATAATATGTTTCAACATGATGTAAATGATACACTAACATGCCTGTGAAGTAGATTAGTACATCAATTGACCGGTTTCTGCGGTGATTGTTTTTAACGTACAAACTTGTATACTTATCTAGCTAAGTACACTTTGATGGAGTCATCATTTATTTTTTTCCGAAATGCATTTTATGTCATATCAAACTAACGACTGCATATAGTTGATGATTAAAAGAATGCAGAATTTTTATACTGAATGTATTACATTATCACAATGTGATAATGTAATAAATTCAGTATAATAAAAATTAATAAATGTATCGTTAAATTGAACAGTTCTCCCTCAATGTGTACTTAAAGCAATTTGGTGAAATATGCCACAGATAAATACCAGGATTGTAGACTAGATCCAACTGCCATACCCATATGATACAAGCCATTTTATTGTGTACGTAAGAAGATGTGCGATGGTATGTCGCACTTCAAACAGACTATACTACAGTTCCCCATATATTGTATTAGCCCCGCCTCTCAACCAATGAGATGCTTTGTTTACAACCTGCAGTGCTGGCTAGAAGGTCAGTCGTCTGCTGGGTCTCAATTATGTAACATCATTATTGTATGTACGTGTCTGAGTGAATGTTTAGTTATTAAAACAATAAGATTAACACATCTTATCTGGTCTTATGTATTAGACAACACAACATTTTGGCGACGAGGATTATTATACGTATTTCCAAGGACTAATAACCGTGTTGTACACTCGTTTTATTTTGTTACCAAGGAATTTGTCACAGAAATCATGGCGAATGCGTTACCAACATTTCAACAATTTGACATCCACAGCGACGAACATTCCGTTGGGATCCGTTGGATAAAATATGTCCAGAAGCTGGAAAATATGTTTGTTGGGATGTCCGTGGAGTCGAAGAAACGACGGAAAGTACTCTTGCTTCACTATGCTGGAGACGAGGTGTTTGACATTCATGACACGTTACCAAATACAGGCATTGACTCGGACTATGAGCTGACAAAACAGGCCCTAGAAACCTACTTCAAACCGAAAGTCAATGAAGAATTCGAAATATACGAATTTCGACAACTAAGACAACTAGAATCGAAACAGTTGACCAGTTTGCTACAAAACTCCGCCAGAAAGCAAGTAATTGTGCCTTTTCGAATACAGACGGCGAAATAAAGAGCCAACTAATACAAGGCTGTATTTCTACAGAGTTACGGCGCAAAGCTTTGAAAGACAGCATGAACTTAGAAGAATTGTTACTAGCGGCCAGAACAATGGAAATTTCAAACAGACAGGCTCGCAAAATGGCGACCGACCTCCGTCAGGACCGTCAACATGAACAAACCAACGCTGTCAGAAAGAAACCGAGCAAACCGGCATTTCTGAGACCATCTGACCGTCTGGTGTCACGTCCAAGGTTCAATGCGGCGAAATCAACGTCATCTGGAAAGCAAACTTCGGTGTGTCGGAATTGTGGTGGCGTATATCCACATCAGAATGGATGTCCAGCGTACGGGAAAACGTGCAACTATTGCAAAAAGCCAAATCATTTTGCTGCGCAGTGCTTAAAACGAAAGAGTAAGACAACTAACGTTAAACAAATTGAAAAAAAACCGCAGATGGCAGTGAAAATGAAGCCGATTATTCATTTGGTGTTGCAACCAACAGTGTTAACACGACACGACCATCACCGAAAACAAAAAGTGAAAATAAATGACCATGAAACAAATGTTCTTGTGGACACTGGGAGTTCGATAAATATTTTGGATGAAAGTGTGTACATGGATATGAAAAACAAACAGTGTTATCAAACCCGGACACAAAAGCATTTGCTTATGGACAAGAAAAACAAGCTACCGATGAAAGGAAAATTCCAGGCAACAATTGAAACGGACAAGAAGATTATTACAGGTAACTTTTACGTCATTTCTGGTAATTTTGGATCACTGTTGAGCTATAACACTGCTGTTGATTTGAACATCATACCTGCTATAAATGCAGTAGGTTCGTCCAAGACTGATCAGTTACTTTGTGAGTATTCAGACTTGTTCTGTGGGTTAGGACAATTGAAAAACAAGACAGTCAAATTACACATAGATGAAAGTGTACCTGCTGTAGCTTTACCACACAGACGGATACCGTTCCATGTTAGGAAACAAGTTGAAAAAGAACTAGATCGTTTGGAAAGCGCTGACATTATTGAGAAAGTAACAGAGGGCCCCACCCCCTGGGTTTCCTCTATTGTTGTTGCACCGAAGCCGAAAAATCCTGAAGAGATCAGAATTTGCATTGATATGAGAAAAGCAAATGAAGCGATACAACGTGAACGACACATTACGCCCACCATAGATGATCTAATTCTGGAGCTAAACGGTTCCACAGTGTTCTCGTCCTGTGACTTGCGCAATGGGTTCCATCAATTGGTTTTGTCAGATGAATCCAGAAGCATAACCACATTCTCTACACATGTTGGTCTGTGGAGATATAAACGGTTAAATTTTGGAGTTTCTAGTGCACCAGAACTATTTCAAAATGAAATCCGGCAAGTTCTCGAAGGACTGAATGGAGTCTACAATATCAGTGACGACATCATCGTGCATGGGAAAACGCAAGAAGAACATGATCAAAATCTGGAAGCTCTACTCAAATGTCTTCGCGAGAACAAACTGACACTGAACAAACAAAAATGCAAGTTTAACCAGCCGAAAGTTGCATTTTTCGGATACGTGTTCTCGGCGTCCGGACTATCTGCAGATCCACGAAAAGTTGAAGCAATCAAAAATGCGACCACGCCATGTACACCCGCAGAGGTACGAATGTTGTTAGGAATGACAAATTACGTTTCGCGATTTATTCCAAATTACTCAAATATTACTGAGCCTCTACGATGTCTAACGCGAGAAAATGAACCATGGCAATGGACAGAGTCACAAGAAAACGCGCTACAATGTCTTAAAAAACGCGCTGAGCAGTGACACCGTAATGGCGTATTCGATCCAGCTAAGCAAACAGAGCTATGGGTGGATGCAAGCCCAGTTGGCCTAGCTGCTGTCATGTGCCAAGAAAATCGGGTTATTGCATATGCGAGTAAAGCACTCAGCCCAACTGAACAACGGTACTCACAAACTGAGCGCGAAGCTCTGAGCATCGTCTGGAGTATTGAACATTTCCATCTATACTTGTTTGGACATACGTTCACTCTGATCACTGACCATAATCCACTTGTTGCGATATTCAACAATCCGAAAGCAAAACAACCACTTAGACTGGAAAGATGGAGACTACCAGAGTTCACTGTACAGCCAGATGTTTCACAAATTCGTGAACAAGATGCAGACGCCAAAATCAAAGCTAAACTGTACACAGACAACAAGCGGTGTGCCCGCGAGTCTACAATTTCTCCTGGTGATACGGTGTTAGTAAAACAACGCAAACAGAACAAGTTGTCCTCACATTACAACCCTGAACCAGCGACAGTTCTCAAGAAAAAAGGCTTTATGGTCACAGTCAGTGTCGGTGAGAAGACAATAACCAGAGATGCGTCACATTTCAAACCAATCACTGTCTACATGTACGGGAGCAGACAGTGCAGATCATGGTGAGCCGGCTGATCCGGATTTACGACCAGCAGAAGGACAGCGCAGATCTGATCGACTGAGAGAACGCGTCTTCTGAGTGTTTGTGTCGTATATAGCTATGATAGAGCTGTGTGTTCGTAGGCTAAGAAATAATGCCTAATGCTGCTAAGATTTTAGCATGGACGCAGATTGTAGATGCATGCACCATGACAACGTTTCTATGTTCAGTATATCTGTAAACATTCGATACAAGGTTACTTTCTAACCTCAGAAAATAATTGAATGCATAAATTTCAATTTGGTTTAGAAACATGTCATGGAGTTTAGCAACACACAATTTGATACATGTCACATGTGTTTAGTTAACCACTAGGGTGTGTATGGAAAACAGGAAACTGGTGAAAGATTAATTAAAATCCCAGTTATGTGAGCAGTTGATACAAGTTACATTGACATATCAATTTCAGTAATGAAACATAAATCAGCATCATGTTGACGTGTAATTGCTATACAAACAGTTTATCTGATGATATTTTTATCTCTAAAACAAGAGAGGAGTGGTATGTCGCACTTCAAACAGACTATACTACAGTTCCCCTATATATTAGTATTAGCCCCGCCTCTCAACCAATGAGATGCTTTGTTTACAACCTGCAGTGCTGGCTAGAAGGTCAGTCGTCTGCTGGGTCTCAATTATGTAACATCATTATTGTATGTACGTGTCTGAGTGAATGTTTAGTTATTAAAACAATAAGATTAACACATCTTATCTGGTCTTGTGTATTAGACAACACAACATGCGATATCTCATTAAAAATATTGACAAAACTTGCGATATTTTCCGTAACGTTTTCGAGCTTACGAAATGTTCAGTAGCCGATTTCACCAACATTACTTCTAACCAAGTATACTTTGATTGAGTAATCATTTATTTTTTCCGAAATGCATTTTATGTCATATCGAACTAACAAATGCATATATTTCATGATTAAAAGTATGTAGAATTATTATACTGAATGTATTACATTATCACAGCCAAAATGGCTGTGATAATGTAATAAATTCAGTATAATAAAAATTATTAAATTTATCAACAAATTTAAAACTTCTCCCTCAAAGTATACTTTGCTTGAAAAGTATACTTTGCAATTTTTATGAAATCGGCTACTGAGCAAGTGTGTTAGCAAATTTCGTCAACTTTCAACGTCATTTACAGAATATATCACTGTTTCTTTATATATTTGTCAGGACATCTTCGTATATACAAAATCACAAGGCTTGTCCCATTTATAGTTGCTTCGTTTATATTTTAATGTTGTATAGCTTTGCACATTTGTATGGAAGCGTCCAGGGGCCGTTTCACTAAACTTTGTACGATAAAAATCTTCGTACAAAGATTTCTATAAATTTGCTTATCACATTAATGTGTTACTCTAATGCTACAATTTTGTACGTTCATGTCATTAAATGTAGTACATCCACGATTTTCAAAAATCGGCTTCCAGAACAAAATGTTATAGTGGATTTCAATTTTTGCATTTAAGAACTTCTTAGTCGTACAAAGTGAAACGGGCCCCTGGTGCCAATGCTAAAATATAGTTATCTCCTAATTAGGAGATACTAGGTCCTTATTAGGAGATAGTAAGTCCTAATTAGGATTTACCATCTTCTAATTATACCACCACAAACAAAGTTTGTTGGGGGTATATAGGAGTCAGCTTGTCGGTCGGTCGGTCTGTCGGTCGGTCTGTTGGAAATTCCCTTCCGCTCTAAATCTTCTACACCGATGCATGGATTATCAAATGGCTTGGCACAAATGTTTCTCATGATGAGAAGGTGTGTCGCGATCAATAACCACGCACGTACGTCCAAGGTCAAGGTCACAGTTGAAGGTCAAAGGTCAACCTATCGAAATTCCCTTCCGCTCTATATCTTCTACACCGATGCATGGATTATCAAATGGCTTGGCACAAATGTTTCTCATGATGAGAAGGTGTGTCGCGATCAACAACCACGCACCTACTTCGTTCAAGGTCAAGGTCACAGTTGAAGGTCAAAGGTCAAACCTATCGAAATTCCCTTCCGTTCTATATCTTCTACACCGATGCATGGATTATCAAATGGCTTGGCACAAATGTTTCTCATGATGAGAAGGTGTGTCGCGATCAATAACCACGCACCTACGTCCAAGGTCAAGGTCACAGTTGAAGGTCAAAGGTCAAACCTATCGAAATTCCCTTCCGTTATATATCTTCTACACCGATGCATGGATTATCAAATGGCTTGGCACAAATGTTTCTCATGATGAGAATTGTGTCGCGATCAATAACCACGCACCTACGTCCAAGGTCAAGGTCACTGTTGAAGGTCAAAGGTCAAACCTATTGAAATTCCCTTCCGCTCTATATCTTCTACACCGATGCATGGATTATCAAATGGCTTGGCACAAATGTTTCTCATGATGAGAAGGTGTGTCGCGATCAATAACCACGCACCTACGTCCAAGGTCAAGGTCACAGTTGAAGATCAAAGGTCAAACCTATTGAAATTCCCTTCCGCTCTATATCTTCTACACCGATGCATGGGTTATCAAATGCCTTGGCACAAATGTTTCTCAGGATGAGAAGGTGTGTCGCGATCAACAACCACGCACCTACGTCCAAGGTCAAGGTCACAGTTGAAGGTCAAAGATCAAACCTATTGAAATTCCCTTCCGCTCTATATCTTCTACACAGATGCATGGATTATCACACTATGCCCAGGGTCAATGTCACAGACTTGATGCGTTTGAAACCTTAACGCTCGGCTAAATGGCTTATAATCAAAAATGCAGTTTTCTTTGGCTGCCAGTGGGGATATTCGTGTGCCGACAGGCCACATTTCTAGTTAGGACATAGTATCTCCTAATTAGGACTTAATATCTCATAATTAGGAATTAGTACAAAATATGTTTTGGCATTGACACAGATAGGAAATGACAAGTCCTAATTAGGAGATAGTAAGTCCTAATTAGGAGATACTAAAATATGTTGGCATTGACACCAGGACGCTTCTATACATTCTATCTTTGTATAAAATAAATGTAATACTTTTATATTAATATACAGTGCCCGTATTTACGCAATTTCTTCCTTGAATTGCGGCAGCCTGTGACAATGATGGGGTTTATCCTTACTGGAATCCCGGTATCCCTGGTTTGGTCGGGTAGCTGGTTGGGAGCCTGTGACAACGATGGGGTTCATCCTTACTGGAGTCCCGATATCCCTGGTTCGGTCGGGTAGCTGGTTTGGAGCCTGTGACATCGATGGGGTTCATCCTTACCGGAATCCCGATATTCCTGGTTCGGTCGGGTAGCTGGTTTGGAGCCTGTGACATCGATGGGGTTCATCCTTACCGGAATCCCGATATTCCTGGTTCGGTCGGGTAGCTGGTTGGGAGCCTGTGACATCGATGGGGTTCATCCTTACTGGAATCCAGATATCCCTGATTCGGTCGGGTAGCTGGTTTGGAGCCTGTGACATCGATGGGGTTCATCCTTACCGGAATCCCGATATTCCTGATTCGGTCGGGTAGCTGGTTGGGAGCCTGTGACATCGATGGGGTTCATCCTTACTGGAATCCAGATATCCCTGGTTCGGTCGGGTAGCTGGTTTGGAGCCTGTGACATCGATGGGGTTCATCCTTACCGGAATCCCGATATCCCTGGTTTGGTCGGGTAGCTGGGGGCCGTTTCACTAAACTTTGTACAAATAAAATGTTAAAAAGTTTAAAATTATGATAGTCTGTAAATTTCACATTAACACTGTTTTCTTGTAAACAATTATTGGATTGACATGTATTGTGCATAGGCTGCAAATACATCAATTGAAATTTCCAGACGATCCATAATTGGCACTTAAGAACGTTTTAGCCTTACGAAGTTTAGTGAAACGGCCCCCATGGTGGAAGCATGCGATGGGTAATACGATGGTGTTCATCGTCACCTGACTTACCATATCCCTGGGGCCCGTTTCACTAAACTTCGTACGACTAAAATGTTCGTAAGTGCAAATTTAGGATCGTCTGGAAATTTCAATTGATTGATTTACATTTATTGAGCATATGCTGCATATGCAGCCTATGTTCAATAAATGGAAATCCAATAATTGTTTACAAGAAAGCATTGTTATTAAAATGTGAAATTTACAAACTATTGTAATTTTGGACTTACGAACATTTTAGTCGTACGAAGTTTAGTGAAATGGGCCCCTGGTTTGTCCCTCGTGTTTTTCTTACTTATATGCGATAGTTGAGTCCAGTTATACCCATTATACGAGTAGTAAATATTAGTGCTAATCTCATTACTTTAAATGTGGGGTTAAGTGAATCTGGTGTGATGCGGATTCGGCATGCATATTCCCGGCCACACGCGCCGGCATAAACTGTTTTACGACGAAATAGGCACCTGGTTCCTGACGAATTCCCATTCAGCTATATGCAGAAGATACTGCATAAACACATTTTCGTCTAATAACAGGCGCAAGAAATTTGCGCCGATTACTGGACGGAAATATGTGTACGTGATATCTCTATGTAGAGCTGGGGTCCGTATCATTAAACTTCGTACTACTAAGACGTTCATAAGTGCAAAACTAACATTTACAGCATTATTAGGCGATTTGTACGGTGGCACAGAGGGGACATAGAAATATTGTTTACTATTGCGTGCGCACGCGATAGCTATTGCGTGCGCACGCGATAGCTACAGTAGGGTCATCGTGTAAGTGTATCATTTCCACGCACGCGTGTCGTGTGCGTCCCGTGTTCGTCTCGTGCCGTGTTCTTAATGAGGACACGAAGTTCGTTTCGTTTTACTAATTTGCATATCGTGTTGGTGTGAATCGTGCCGTGTAAAGCGATACGAATTAGAAGATAGGTGAGACTGGCCTTATTGGATGGCATTCGGTTAAATTATATAGTAAAACTATTTGGTGGTGTCTAACCTTAACCAAAAGAATCGTGCGGTTAAAATATACCGATGCACCAGTTCATTTCGCATGTAAACGTCCGGTTTTCATTTCTGCCACGATTTTCATGAAGTTCTTTCAAAATGAATCAATTTTCAGTTTTACGATACAGAATCAATTTCAAACGGAGGATTGTGAATTATCACAATCCATCTTATATATTTGTGTTCAATAAAAGTAATTCATCAGTAATTCAGCATTGTAATCTGCACCACCGCCGGACACAAACAAAATATCCCCCACACACGGCCATCTCAATTTGGCGTCCGCAAAGTTCCGGTCTATATCCCCCAAAGTGGGAACAATTTATATTCCCCTCCACAACCACCCCTCCCCCCCCAGATGTTGTCTCTGATTACACTACATCCCCGACCCCCCACTGAACAAGCATCTTGTTAACTATTAGTTACATCGTTAATTAACTGCATAAGTTAATTAATGCACCAAATTAGGACAAGTACTGTTCTGGATAGGTAGATGGGGGGGGGGGTTGACTTTCTTGAAAAAATACAGTCGCCGGGAAGTATTATACTACATATTCCAAAGGACTGCCTCTGACACACTTCAGAAGTGGCATTTGTGTCTGTTTTGGTAAATAAAAAATCTCGTTCCGTTCCGTTCCGTAAAGTACCAATTACCCTAGTGGATTAGTACTTTACGGAACGGAACGGAACAAGCATCTTATTAACTAATGGTGTTATTAGCAACACGTTAAACGTATTGTTATTGCTTTATTAGGTTCCCAACGCATGATACTTACTTCCATTATGATGCACATTTGAATTAGTCACATCGTTAATTAACTGCATAAGTTTTTCAATTTCGACAATTACCCCACTTGGTACCCCAAACCGTGTTCCGTTCCGTTCCGTTCCGTTCCGTTCCGTAAAGTACCAATAGCCGTTTGTAAGCATGTATACAGACACTATAGTCTGGATAGATTTTAGTAATTAAATAGTTATTTACGGTGTTCTCGACGTGTTTGCGCACTGATTTATCTGCAGAACAAGTACAATGCGAGTATGTCATTCATAAAGAACAAGGATCTACACCACGTTTCACCAATAAACCATTGTCTTATTTCGTACAAGTACAATAATGGATTCATATTTATGTGCAACCATTGTAGCTACATATCAGCGAGCACACGTGTGCAGTCAGAGTCTGATCAGTGTGCTACGCTGTTTGCCATTCTATACTACCTTACGTTATGCTTGTGCTTTCAGCCAATACACCATTGTGGTACTACATACAAGAATGAGTTCACATTTATGTACAAGCAATGAGCTCACTTGCTCAAATTTGAAATCAGAAGCACCGAAAGAAAAACGTTTAAAACTTGTGTATCGTATAATTATGTACTTATTTACACGACGTACACTATACTCATAGTAGAAACAAAGTACATTTGTATAGTCGTCTCATAACCACTATGATCACATTTTTGCCAGACACATATTAGTGAAATAGTTTTACTTTCTGGTAGCTTATCAGTGATCGTTTTGACCAGACTGCGGAAATTTACACTGTTCGCAAAGTGAATAATCCCCATTTTAACCCGACGAGCCATATTATGTTCGGTATGACAATTTGTAATAAATACTTTTGAAAAAAAAAATCACATGGCTTGGATACATGACAGATTTCGTCTCAGATTTGGTAATATTTTAATCACCACAATAAGAATCGGTAAATTGCCATTTCAACTGTTTTAATTGGCACGTACATGTAGTTCGATATTGCAGATAAAAGGGAAGAATTCGCCTTTTGTCTATTTGAAAGACAATTACTTGCTGCTTACGGAGTACAGCTGAAAAGCGTATTGTCCGATACGGTGCTAATTTCACAATCGGGTATTTGATACGCCTATAATCACGTCTTGTGAGAGAAATTGGCTACGGTAATTGACAGTGTTTACCGGACCGTTGTAGGAATGCGTAATGTTACAGACTGAAGAAGGAAATTATACAATAACGGTACCTTCTAGTGGTCGTAACCAATATAGCTTAAATACTGTAGGTATAAACTGTACTAACTTCTACACTGTGAAATAATGGTCGACTATGGTTGTCAGTATAATGATTAATAAACTGCCTCGATATCAATTGTGAACGCAGCAACGATGGTCCCGTCATAACTTGGGAATTTATTTGATATGGAACGAAGGTTTCGTAATGAGTATTTTATTCCCAGATAGCTTAATCAGATTCAGGACAATTTTCATTATCATACACTTGACTTGACCAAAAATATGTTTCTCCATTTTTCCGCAACCCTCCGGAGATATAGATCTACATCTTTATAGATTTGCATACCCAGGTCGAAGATGCACCAGTTCGCGACAGCCCATGTTGACGACTCCATCCAGGTCTTTTCTACATAGTCGATGAGTGGGGCGATCTGCTCTGAGCTGTTGAGGTCGCATAGGGTGCCGAAGGTTTGTCTAAACACTTTATCCGCAATACTAAAACCCACCAATCGATAATTGGATTAATCTTGCTATGCAATCAATAAACAATAACTGACCATCATGCTAGTGACATCGCGTAACGATTTTCACGAAAAATACGAATACGGATAAAATGGGATAATATAACACAATGTTTGTGTTGTTTTATTAAATCATGTTAATTATCATTATTATTCATTATACTACATTATACAAACTACATAATATCAAAAACTATAACTTATAAATACATAAAATAACAAGAGTTGTCAGAAGACAACGAAGCTCGCCTGTTGGCAGCCTTCACTCAAACTTGGCACAGTTGCATAAAAAACATGAATATTATAATATATAATTGACCTTGGGTTAAGGGGCATGCGGTGGACCTTGACATTGGGGTCAGAGGTGCAAGGTGGGTTGTGGGTTTGCTATAGCATAATATAGCATATTAAGATGAATGCATGTATGAAATATCAATGCGCTCCCTGAATACAGAAGTAAAACAACATTTAACCCAACATTAAGTTTATGAACGCACTAAGTTGGTGATTTTCTACAGTATGATAGCTATTACACATGATGAATGCATGTATGAATGTGCTAAGTTTGTGACCTTAGGGGAAAGGGGTGTGTGGGGGGGGGGGAGGGGGTCATGGATTTGCTGTAGCAGCACAATAGAGGATCATCAGATGAATGCATGTATGAATATCAAAGCGTTCCCTGTAAAGAAACAGAGGTTACACAACATTTACCACAACGTTAAGTTTATGAACATGCTAAGTTTGTGACCTTGACCTTGGAGCAAGGGTTGGGTGGTGGGTTGTGGATTTGCTACAACATGCTAGAGGGTCATCTGAGGAATGCATGTATGAAATATCAAGGCGTTCCATGAAAGGAAACGGATGTTATAAGACATTTACCCCAAAGTTAAGTTTATGAATGTGCTAAGTTTGTGACCTTGACCTTGGGGTAAGGGGTGGGTCATGGATTTGCTATAGCACAATAGAGTATCATCAGATGAATGCATGTATGAAATATCAAGGCGTTCCATGAAAGGAAACAGATGTTATAAGACATTTACCCCAACGATATTTTTAAGTTTATGAATGTGCTAAGTTTGTGACCTTGACCTTGGGGAAAGAGGTGGGAGGTGGGTCATGGATGTGCTATAGTACGATAGAGTTGCATCAGATGAATGCATGTATGAAATATCAAGGCGTTCCCTGTAAAGAAACAGAAGTTACTAGAAAATGTGGCCTGTCGGCACACGAATGCCCCCGCTGGCAGCCAAAGAAAACAAGGCATATTTGAATGTGGATTTGTCACAGGGTGGCAGAGGACCATTGGAGCAATGCGTGTGTGAAATGTGAAGCAGATCCGAGCAAGGAAACATAAATTATAAGGCATTTACCCAGCGTTAAGGTTTCGAACGCAACAAGTATGTGACCTTGACCCTAGGCTTAGCGGGGTGGCACGAATGTGGATTTGTCACAGGCTGGCAGAGGACCATTGGAGCAATGCGTGTGTGAAATGTGAAGCAGATCCGAGCAAGGAAACAGAAATTATAAGGCATTTACCCGGCGTTAAGGTTTCGAACGCACCAAGTCTGTGACCTTGACCCTGGGCTTGGCGGGGGCGGCACGAATGTGGATTTGTCACAGGGTGGTAGAGGACCATTGGAGCAATGCGTGTGTGAAATGTGAAGCAGATCCGAGCAAGGAAACATAAATTATAAGGCATTTACCCAGCGTTAAGATTTCGAACGCACCAAGTCTGTGACCTTGACCCTTGGCTTAGCGGGGGCGGCATGAATGTGGATTTGTCACAGGGTGGCAGAGGACCATTGGAGCAATGCGTGTGTGAAATGTGAAGCAGATCCGAGCAAGGAAACAGAAATTATAAGGCATTTACCCAGCGTTAAGGTTTCGAACGCACCAAGTCTGTAACCTTGACCCTGGGCTTAGAGGAGGCGGCACGAATGTGGATTTGTCACAGGGTGGCAGAGGACCATTGGAGCAATGCGTGTATGAAATGTGAAGCAGATCCGAGCAAGGAAACAGAAATTATAAGGCATTTACCCGGCGTTAATGTTTCGAACGCACCAAGTTTGTGACCTTGACCCTGTGCTTGGCGGGGGCGGCACGAATGTGGATTTGTCTCAGGGTGGCAGAGGACCATTGGAGCAATGCGTGTGTGAAATGTGAAGCAGATCCGAGCAAGGAAGCAGAAATTATAAGGCATTTACCCGAGCGTTAAGATTTCGAACGCACCAAGTCTGTGACCTTGACCCTGGGCTTAGCGGGGGTGGCACGAATGTGGATTTATCACAGGGTGGCAGAGGACCATTGGAGCAAAGCGTGTGTGAAATGTGAAGCAGATCCGAGCAAGGAAACAGAAATTATAAGGCATTTACCCAGCGTTAAGGTTTCGAACGCACCAAGTCTGTGACCGTGACCCTGGGCTTAGCGAGGGCGGGACGAATGTGGATTTGTCACAGGGCGGTAGAGGACCATTGGAGCAATGCGTGTGTGAAATGTGAAGCAGATCTGAGCAAGGAAACCAAGTCCATGACATTGACCCTGGGCTTGGCGGGGGCGGCACGAATGTGGATTTGTCACAGGGTGGCAGAGGACCATTGGAGCAATGCGTGTGTGAAATGTGAAGCAGATCCGAGCAAGGAAACATAAATTATAAGGCATTTACCCGGCGTTAAGGTTTCGAACGCACCAAGTATGTGACCTTGACCCTGGGCTTGGCGGGGGCGGCACGAATGTGGATTTGTCACAGGGTGGCAGAGGACCATTGGAGCAATGCGTGTGTGAAAAGTGAAGCAGATCCGAGCAAGGAAACAGAAATTATAAGCCATTTACCCGAGCGTTAAGGTTTCGGGACGTACGTACGTTACGTACGTTACGTACGGACGCCGGTAACACTATATGGCCCCATCACCATTCGGTGGCGGGGGCATAATAAAAATAAATTTACTCCAACGTTAAGTTTATGAATGCGCTATGTTTGTGACCTCGACCTTGGGGAAAGGGGTGTGGGAGGGGGGTGGTGGGTTATTGATTTGCTATAGCACGATAGAGTATCATCAGATGAATGCATGTATGAAATATCAAGGCGTTCCCTGCAAAGAAACAGAAGTTATAAAAAGACGTTTACTCCAACGTTCAGTTTATGATGTCGATCTTGGGGAAAGGGGTGGGGGGGGGGGGTCATGGATTTGCTGTAGCAAAATAGGGGATCGTCAGATGAATGCATGTATGAAATATCAAAGCGTTCCCTGTAAAGAAACAGAAGTTACACAACATTTATCCCAACGTTAAGTTTATGAACATGCTAAGTTTGTGACCTTGACCTTGGAGCAAGGGTTGGGTGTTGGGTTGTGGATTTGCTACAGCATGATAGAGGGTCATCTGAGGAATGCATGTATGAAATATCAAGGCGTGCCATGAAAGGAAACATATGTTATAAGACATTTACCCCAACTTTAAGTTTATGAATGTGCTAAGTTTGTGACCTTGACCTTAGGGTAAGGGGTGGGTCATGGATTTGCTATAGCACAATAGAGTATCTTCAGGTGAATGCATGTATGAAATATCAAGGCGTTCCATGAAAGGAAACAGATGTTATAAGACATTTACCCAAACGTTAGTTTATGAATGTGCTAAGTTTGTGACCTTGACCTTGGGGAAAGGGGTGGGCCATGGTTTGCTATAGTACGATAGGGTTTCATCAGATGAATGCATGTATGAAATATGAAGGTATTCCCTGTAAATAAACAGAAGTTACACAACATTTACCCCAACATTAAGTTTATGAATGTGCTAGGTTTGTGACCTTGACCGTTGGGGTAAGGGTTGGGTGATGAGTCGTGGATTTGCTACCGCATGATAGAGAGTCATCTGAGGAATGCATGTATGAAATATCAAGGCGTTCCATGACCGAAAACAGATGTTATACGACATTTAAGTTTATGAATGTGCTAAGTTTGTGACCTTGGGGAAAGGGGTGGGAGGTGGGTCATGGATTTACTATAGTATGATAGAGTGTCATCAGATGAATGCATGTATGAAATGTGAAGGTATTCCCTGTAAATAAACAGAAGTTACACAACATTTACCCCAACGTTAATTTTATGAATGTGCTAAGTTTGTGACCTTGACCTTGGGGTAAGGGATGGGCGGTGGGTCATGTATTTGCTACAGCATGATAGAGGGTCATCTGAGGAATACATGTATAAAATATGAAGGCATTCCCTGTAAATAAACAGAAGTTACACAACATTTACCCCAACGTTAAGTTTATCAACATGCTAAGTTTGTGACCTTTACCTTGGGGTAAGGGTTGGGTGGTGGGTCGTGGATGTGCTACATCATGATAGAGGGTCATCTGAGGAATGCATGTATGAACTAGAAATGTGGCCTGTTGGCACACGAATGCCCCCGCTGGCAGCCAAAGAAAACGAGGCATATTTGATTACAAGCCATTTACACGAGTACGGACTGACGCCGGTAACACTATGTGCCCCACTCACCATTCGGTGGCGGGGGCATAATAAGCCATTTACCCGAGTGTTTGTGACCTTGACCCTGTGCTTAGCGGGGGCGGCACGAATGTGGATTTGTCACAGGGTGGCAGAGGACCATTGGAGCAATGCGTGTGTGAAATGTGAAGCAGATCCGAGCAAGGAAACAGAAATGATAAGGCATTTACCCAGCATTAAGGTTTCGAACGCACCAAGTCTGTGACCTTGACCATGGGCTTATCGGGGGCGGGATGAATGTGGATTTGTCACAGGGTGGCAGAGGACCATTGGAGCAATGCGTGTGTGAAATGTGAAGCAGATCCGAGCAAGGAAACAGAAATTACTAGAAATGTGGCCTGTCGGCACACGAATGGCCCCGCAGGCAGCCAAAGAAAAAAAAGGCATATTTGAATGTGGATTTGTCACAGGGTGGCAGAGGACCATTGGAGCAATGCGTGTGTGAAATGTGAAGCAGATCCGAGCAAGGAAACCAAGTCTGTGACATTGACCCTGGGCTTGGCGGGGGCGGCACGAATGTGGATTTGTCACAGGGTGGCAGAGGACCATTGGAGCAATGCGTGTGTGAAATGTGAAGCAGATCCGAGCAAGGAAACAGAAATTATAAGGCATTTACCCGGCGTTAAGGTTTCGAACGCACCAAGTATGTGACCTTGACCCTGGGCTTGGCGGGGGCGGCACGTATGTGGATTTGTCACAGGGTGGCAGAGGACCATTGGAGCAATGCGTGTGTGAAATGTGAAGCAGATCCGAGCAAGGAAACAGAAATTATAAGGCATTTACCCAGCGTTAAGATATCGAACGCACCAATTCTGTTACCTTGACCCTGGGCTTATCGGGGGCGGCACGAATGTGGATTTGTCACAGGGTGGCAGAGGACCAATGGAGCAATGCGTGTGTGTAATGTGAAGCAGATGCGAGCAAGGAAACAGAAATTATAAGGCATTTACCCATCATTAAGGTTTCGATATAAAATGTATAATAATGCCAATCATTATGTGGGGAAATTGTGAATGAATGTTTATTTTGCTAGGGAATGTTTCTGATATAAAGAACATTTGTGCCTACTGAGTGGGCATGTACCTTTAAGGGACCTGAAACATTTTCTTCCAGCAAATGGCGATTATTCACTACATTAATTCATTAAAAGCGGGAGAACATTATTTTTTATTGCAGACGTCCCTTAAAAGACCTCATCACCTAATGAGTTTGCAACCAGTGTAGTCCCTGATCAGCCTGGGCGTTTGTAGTCTGTTCAGGGCATACACTGTTCGCTAATGAATTTGATCAAACATACGGTAATACTGTATACTTTTCTATATCTGTTTCAGTTTGACGTAGATGTTTTGTTGAACCCGGACAATGAATATCTTCAGTATAACATGCCACTGTGCATCAATGTCATCACCTTGTTGGAACACTTTCGTCACAGTCAAACTCAATCACTGGAAACTCTGTGGCATGCAAATATCTGACATCGAGTGTCAAATCTTGCATCACAACATTTGTGAAATGCTGTATCACGTAACGAGAAAATCTTCGTCACATCATGTGTGAAAACCTGCATGTGTCACAATACTTGTGAAATACTGTGTTAAAGCATCTGTGTTGTCACATTACTCACGAGTTGCTGAGATCCTGTGTTAATAATTTCTGAGATCCGCAGCGTCTCCATGATCACATCACTTGTCAGATACTGTGTGACAACACTTCTGAGATCCTGCGTCACACCAAATGTGAAATTATGTGTCACATCATATGGGAGATCCCGCATCACATCACTCGTGAGTTGCGGAGATCCTGCGTTACATCATTCCTGAGATCCGCAGCATCACCATGATCACATGTGCATTATTCCTGAGATATTGCGTCACATCATTTGTACGATCCTGCGTGACAACACTTCTGAGATCCTGTGTGACACCAAATGTGAAATTATACGCTGCATCACATGTGAAATCCTGCGTCACAGATGTCTTATTACATACATGTAACTCCATTTGTTTGCCATTGAATTTCCATTGATGGTACCCCATATACATACAGGTGAAATATGGGATTTGACCCAGTTAACATGGCCTAGGATGACCTTGGCTTTTGACAGGCCATTAAACACCATTAAATAAATAAATTGTTCTTCCTCCTCTGCATAGTTCTCCATGTAAACAACATATATTTATTATGGCTTTGCTATGTATATTGACAAACGTGTATGTCCTTAGTTGTAGTAAATATCTCACAATCATGTACATGTATTTGATCTACAGGAATAGTTTCTCTACTTCATCAGCAGTGCTTTCATTAACTGAAATTGGATTTAAATTACTCCGTAAAAATCCTCAAGTTGGCAGATTTCCTTCTTGATCTATATGTGTATAAACATTCTGAAATGTTCTTAATACAAAAAACAATGCCTGAAATCATTATTAATGAAAGCACTGCTTTATTGTTATTTATCCCGTCAACACAGTGCGTATGTGCCGTGGAACACGGTGCCGTGAAACATTTTTGATATCCAGTCAATACTATTTTTGCATTTTACAGCCATGTGTAAGTGTTGACGGGATAAATAGAATAGTAGGTTAGTGCCGTGAATGGGAAAAAATATCTGGCGCGGCACGGAAACGGGATGTGCTCGGCAGAGCCTCGCCCATCCCGTTTCCTGAGCCTTGCCAGATATGTTTTTCCCATTCACGGCACTAACCTACTATTCTCTATTTATCTATCCATAACATCATATGAAATTGATATTGTGTGTATTGTTTTTCTTCAGGTGTAGATAATTTCCCACAATCAGTTTTTTGTCTCGCCTGCTTTAGCAGAAGTCGCCGCTTTTTCCATCGTCGTCGTCCGAAATGTCAAAAAGTTTGTACAAGGTTGAAGGTTCGTCATCATGGTATAACTTTAATATTACTTGACGGATTTCTTCAATGTTTGGACACTTGATGCATGTGAGCATTGGGAACACACTCATGCCGCCATTAACATGACTATGGCCTGTTTTACCTTCATATTTTTGCGGAAACACGCTTTTTTTTTCATAAAAAAAAGTTTGTACAAGTTTCTTTATCATGGTATAACTTTAATATTACTTGACCGATTGCTTGACGGATATCCTAGACAAAAGTAAATCACTTGAATCGAACGCAGGAAATTTCCTACGATTGGTTTCTGACTTTTCTGTAAAACAAATACGACTTGATCTAAAATGAATTATTTTTTTAATCGAACGTAGGAAATTTCCTACGATCCGTTTCTGACTTTTCTGTAAAACAAATATGACTGATCTAAAATGAGTGATTTTTGAGGTTCAATTGTGGGAAACTTCGTCAATAGATCCTGGACAAAAGGTAAATCACTTGAATCCGTAGGAAATTTCCTATGATTGGTTTCTGACTTTTCTGTAAAAGAAATACGACTAATATGGCGTATGATTTTTTAGGTTTAATTGTGGGAAATTTCCTACGTTCAATTCAAGTGATGTACATTTGGATATTGTCAAAGTTGTATGTTTTGGCAATTAACTTCGAGAACTTCGGCAATATATCCGTGACAAATGTAAATCACTTGAATCAAACGTAGGAAATTTCCTACGATCGGTTTGTGTTATTTCTGTAAAACAAATGATCTAACAGTTTTGTCAAAGTTTTATGTTTTGAATCTCAGTGTTGCAAGTTACATGTATTTGACAATATATCCTGCACAAAAGTAAGTCATTTGAATGGAACGTAGGAAATTTACTCCTGCGATCGGTTTCTGACTTTTCTGTAAATGAGGTATAATTGTGGGATATTTTCTACGTTCAATTAAATGTACATTTGGATATTATCAAAGTGGTATGTTTTGAATTTCAGTTTTGAAATTTATTTAGAGAAGTTTGACAATATTTCCTAGACAAAAGTAAAACACCTAAATCGAACGTAGGAAATTTACTACAATGAAAACTGATTAATCATTATGTTAAGTTCATTGTATTCGGATATTGTCCGAGTTGTATTTTTTGGCATTTCAGTGTCCAATTTGTAATTATTTTGTTAAATTGTACATTCTGTATTTCAATTGTGGGAAATTTCCTACAGTCGAGTTTATATTCATTAAATAAATTGTTAATGAACAATATTTTTGTGTTTGCGTTCAATAATTATGAAAACCTGTAAATGGAGAGTTTCCAATGTAGGAAATGTCATACAATGCCCCGTCAAAACTGCTCAAACCTGGAAATGATCAGAACATTTGGTGAATTTGATGAGCTTCCAATTTGCGAGTTTGACCACATTTCGACCCCAAAACTGCTCAAACGTGGAAATGCGTTGTGTCGAGAGAGCAAAAAAGTGAGCGAAAAAGGGATTTACTTGGGAAAATACCTTTCTATTTGGGATTCTGATCTGACTGTTTTCTTGTAAACGATTATTGGATTTACATTTATTGCGTAAGCAGCCTATGCTCAATAAATGTAAATACAGCAATTTACATTTCCAGACAATCCTAAAGTTGCACTTACGAACTTTTTAGTCGTACGAAATTTAGTGAAACGGGCCCTTGGTGTCGAGGAACGACAACGACAATTCTGAAGTCTACTCCAGAGGCCCGTTTCACTAAACTTCGTACGATAAACAAGTTCTTATGAAGATGTTTATGAATTGGTTTCTGACATTAACGCGAGTCACTAATTTATCAGGTAACCTGCCCTGTATTGACCGAATACGTACTGACTGATAACATGTTGTATCAGGCATTGACCTGATATCAACATCCGGGTTACAACGAAGTGAAAACTAACGTTCCATTGGTCGGATGACGACACGTGACGTTACCGAATGACGTCAGTGTAATGACGCAACGTAAACAAGTCCGCGTTCTGTCCATAGAATACGACGTCATCTAATGTCATTTTAGAGCATAAAACGTTACCTGATAAATAGAATACCAGGCTAGTGTATTTTGATACCAAGTTTATCAGGCTCGGTTCGGGAACGGTAGGAATTCCTCGGCAAGCCGAGGAATTCCTACGCGTTTACTCGCCTTGCCTGATAAACTTGATATCAATAGACACTAGCATAGGTAGTCTCTATTTCCACATGCAGTTACTAAGCATTATATGAGAACACATCCACAAACGATTTGCCGGCATCGCATGTCTGTGCAAATGGTATTGTAAATTTAAAGTTTGCACTTACGAACTTCTTGGTCGTACGAAGTTTAGCGAAAACAGGCCCCAGGTCTCTCGGAATGAAATACATACCGTTTATTGAACCAGGTGAACTGATTATCGTGAAATAATGCACGAGTGATTGGGTCCGTCCGCTAAATAAACGAGTAAGCGTAGCGAACAGAGTTTATTTAGTGGTAGGATCCAATCACGAGGGCATTATTTCAAGATAATCAGCTAACCAGGTTAAATAAACGTTTTCTTACATTTCACACATGATTCGACATAAAAACAAAGCAAATCAAGCGTAAAATATGGCCAAGAGTTATGCGAATTAATTTCTGAAGGCAGGCCGTAGTGACTGCGACTGTCTCGCTATTCAGAGGGTGTGTCTAAGAACGTGATTTGATTGGTCGAATGAAACATGTCATTGCGACGTTACTGACGTCATTTCTCCATATATGGTAAGCACGAGAGTGGGGTAAACTAGTGATGCCGAGTGGTGTAATTCATCGTTACATTTCTGTAAACTACTGGCTGAAATGTATGAAATGTATTTCATTCCAGGACTTCAGAATGCATAAATTTGCGCTGGATAATTCAAGTAGAATTTCCCGATGTACAGATGTATGTGGCAGTATAGTCTCCAAACCACACAAACACGCGCACACACACACACACGGGGCCCAACCCCGCACTCCCAATCCTGCGTGGAACACAGTGTTAAATGCATAACCTGTATCACATCTCTTTCAGACATGTGCTGGGTCAAGTACCAATTCATAATATTCAAGGCATATTGATGAGCATGTGCTATATATGTATTGTACAGGTAGTTTATTTACAAATCTCAAGGAATGTAAGCAAACAATGCTCATAGTTATATTGTTACATGAAATCATGCTGTTGTTTGACACTGCTCACATCTGTGTTTAAATGTACAGCGCGTACTGTTTGACCATGGCTGCAGACAATGCTCATTCCGGGGCAAAGCCAAAACCTCCGTAATGCATGTATGACGTTACTGGAACGCGTCAGCAGACCAGTGCACAACGGTCGCACCGAAATATTGAATAAATAGCGTGACTGCATTAGGAGAGAGTCGCCGGGTTCGGAAGGTCCTCGAGCCAATTCCTACCCTTAAATATAAGATAAAAAAAAAGGAAAGAGTCGCAGTTACATGTACAGTGAAACATTAGTGCACTCACAGTAGACTAGATACTGACATGGTGTGAACGTTAAAGTCAACTAACAGTGAACCACTAGTAGGTTATGCTGGAAACACATAATGGAATTGTGTATTGTGACTTGAGAAATGGGACTTACGGGTTTTGCGACCAGTGTATATCCAGATCAGCCTGTGCATCCGCACAGTCTGATCAGGATCAACACTGTTCGCCATTCCATCAATGAAACACCCGTTATGTTACTAACCAGCAATCTAGATCGTTATCAGCCTACAAGAGTATTCGATCAGGCGATACACTGGTCACAAATCCCATAAGCGCCATTTCTCCAGTCACGACCACATTTCATCAGCCCCCAGTGTAAAGTCAGGCGTACATACCTTCAAAAGCAAATATGTTTTCTCTGCATAATTACGCAGCTCGCCTGGATTTACGCCGCATGTAAACACTATTATTGCGCCATTGCAATGTTGAAAGGGTTCACATGATGAAATAAATATTAAATGTGGTAATATACAATGAGATTATACGACACAATGAATTGAAGAGGTAAACATATTCAACCTGTTTTCATATATGTATGCACACAATGATAATGCATTTCAATATTGCATGAGACACAGACGTTTGTTTGTTTCTTTGTTTCGTTTAGTGGTGTTTAACGGCCTATCAACAACTAATGTTAATGGGTTTAGTACTAAATCCCATATATTATATATTCACTGAACCTCGTACGACTAAAATGTTCGTAAGTGTAAAATTATGATAGTCTGTAAATTTCACATTAACATTGTCTTCTTGTAAACAATTATTGGATTTGCATTTTGTGAACACAGGCTGCATATGCATCATATGTTCAATGAATGTAAAGCCATCAATTGAAATTTCCAGACGATCCTAAATTTGCATTTACGAACATTTTAGTCGTATGAAGTTTAGTGAAACGGGCTCCTGGTGCGTATTCGTTAGTTGCACCCGGAATATCTCTCCCCGTAATAGCAGACAGGTTCGGCAATATCAAGCTCACTTCTCAATACGCATTATTTACCCGTCAGGGACCACACACTAATACTTTTGTAGCTATTTGCTCCACTCCTTACATTTGAGGTCGTGACACCTGTTTTGCTGGGGTCCGTTTCGCAAAATGGGAATTTAGAATAACATTTGCTCTGACAGCAAATGCTGGCAAATATGTAGCGGATGTGTTCTCATGTAATTAATTGTAGAATTAATTGTAGAAGCAAACTCATACACATCTTCGAACACACATTGTTAATCGTACGAAGTGTTTAGTGAAACGGTTCCCTGGAGCAGTTCCGGAGTCGTTGAACATGTGTCACGACCGCAAATACCTAGCTACTAACCGCTACATTTATATTCGATGGTAATACTAATAAATAATACGAGGGCGGGGTTGCACGAATATGCGGCCCCCTTGACACAGAACGCGGGTGAGATTCTACAAGTGTCAATCACGTTCTATTTCAGCTTGCGTAAACGCAACCTTTCACCATCAAGTTCCCATTTTTATAATCGTACAGCGCGGGCCAGACGAAGAAATCGACGTTTCTGGCGTTACTACGACTGCACGACCACCATAGCTTGTGAATGCCGTCGTCAAACTCCGTCTCCCGTGTGGAAAGCCACATCGGCGTCTGCTGAATCGCCATCTGCCACGTGATGGCGCAGCTCTGCTCTATGTATTTGTCAATCGCCTTGGCGCCCAGAAATCCCTCCAGTGACGTCCAGTTGCCCTCGCTTACTATGCTTTCTTTGCATTTCTGGAAGACATCGATCGTTAAAGCTACTGTCTGTTTCTCGAAACCTGCCAAAGTTTTACGGCTATATAAACAATTCAAAAACAGTATTTGTTTCGATAATATTAAATTAAAGGAAACATTAAGAATGAGCCTTCTTTTTGTTTCGTGAAATTTTGTCCAATATTGATTTTATTGCGAAAAAACAATTTCCTTATGTTAAATCCCCATAGACATCTTCACAGAGTGAAGATGTCTATGGGGACTTAACATGGGGACATTTTTTGAATTTCAGAAATACTGGATCGATTTTCAAAATTTAACTTTTGTTTTCTTAGTTAGATCATTTCCAAGCTGTCTAGCTAGGTTTTCGAGTCAATTTCCAAAAAAAATCGTTTTCGGACTCCTCCCATAGCTTCTCTACCTCCTTTCCCTCCACGTTAAATTCCCATAGACAAATACATTTTTTCGTAATAAAATCAATATTTGACCAATTTTCACGAAATAAAAAGAAGGCTCATTCTTAAATTTTCCTTTAATTTAATATTATCGAAAAATAAATTGTTTTTGAATTGTTAGTTTATATAGCCGTAAAATGTGGGCAGCTTTCGTGAAACAGACAGTAGAGTCCCACATGCCATGTTATAATATAGGGAGTCCTGTTTGTTCGTCCATCTTTAGATATGACATTTTCGGGCAAACTAAACAGTTCACCATGACCCCACGTATTAATGGACAGTATCATACGTTTTTATACCAAACTTGAATTTCGACACTGATATCAGGGGCGATAACCGTGTTTCCTTATAATGTTAACGGAAATTACTACTTATTCTATTCATTTATTTTTTATGTGAAATGATCATACTTTATAATCTGGCGATAACAATATTTTTTCAGGTGACGCATTTAAATTGCATGAATAATTTATTAATGTCCTGTCTCATTTGCATATCAAACAAGCCTGATACCGCCGCGAATCACTATCAGTAAAATAAAGATTACTAAATGAATATACATGTATAGCGGGCACTCGTAATTTTTAAAAAAGATAGAATAGTTACACAATTATACACTTATTTAATTCCTATAAAGAACAGTTTATGACTACTAGATGGGACCCCAAAGTTAACAATTCAATATTACAAACCTGTTTGGCCGTGTTTGCAACAGTGTAGATCCAGTGTACGAATGTTAGACACACTGCAAACGATCCATAATAATAAAAATGCTCGGATACACAAAAGTAAGCTCGGTGTCGTTGCACTTGTTCATGAATTAAAACATGTATTGTTAACTGTGTCAATATTGCAACACATCATGGTTAAGCCAAACGGCACACGACGAGAAAATCCTACTATTTCATTTCAGGCACCTGATTCGATGTCAGATACGTTCAGCATGCTAATATTGAACAGTATCATCCAGTGGAAAAATACTGGAAAAAATCAGCTTTTTTCTCATTTCTCATCGAAAGTATATGTTGTGTCCACTCATTTGAACCGTCTCGATGAGACGGTTCAAATGATGGCCACACCATATACTTTTAGGGAGATACGAGAAAACTAATCAGGTTTTTTTATCAGCAAAATCACTTACATGTGATAGTACATCCACATCGATGCCATCTAAATTCTGGCGCAGCAACTCTTTAACACTCCCCAGCATGTCGTCTGGTAACGGTTCGTGTTTGGATGCCTTCGCACATCGTGACGTCACGGCGAGGGCGGGATTTCCGATCATGGTTATGATGGCAGACTCCAAATCGCCGACAAGCTCCGTGCTCGCGGAATAACACTTCTGGAAAATCAATGTGTCTTATGAAATTACTCTTATAGACAAGAAAATAGCAACTTAAATCTACACAAGAAGTATGAAGGTGCCTCAGAAGGTATGACCACTGGGTAATCGCTGTTATGCATAACATTGCGTGGCAATGGTCCACCCTGAGAATAGCACACAGCATCTGCGTGACCTTAGCCTACCATAAGAATAATACACAGCAACTGCGTGATCTTGAACTGCCATACTAATATCACACATCAACTGCGTGACCTTAACCTACCATAAGAATATCACACATCAACTGCGTGACCGTGACCGACCACAATACTATCACATATAAACTGCGTATCCTTGACCTACCACGAGAATAGCACACATAAACTGCAGACCTTGACCTACCATGAGAATATAAAAAATGCGTGACCTTCACCTACCATAAAGAATATCACACAGGAATTGCGTGACCTTGACCTACCACGTGCATATCACACAAGAACTGCGTGACATTGACCTTGACCTACCATGATAATATCACACAGTAATTGCGAGACCGCGTTACTTCGACTTACCATGATAATATCACACACGAACTGCGCGACCGTTACCTGCCATGAGAATATCACACAAGAACTGCGTGACATTGACCTTGACCTACCATGATAATAGCACAAGAATTACGTGACCTTGACATACCATGAGTACATCACACAGGAACTGCGTGACATTGACCTTGACCTACCATGAGAATATCACAAAGGAATTGCGTGATATTGACCTACCATAAGTATAGCACACACTAAGTGTGTACCATTTGCCGACGCTAAGAATATCACACAATAATTGCGTGGCATTGACCTACCAGGAGAATATCACACAAGAACTGCGTGACCTTGACCTCGTCCTCGACATCGGCGTCCTCCATGGCCTCCTTGGCGTCCACCCACTCCTGCGACTCGAGGTTGTTGTAGAGAAGGGCGATGTTGGACGGGCGACACTTCTCATTGATGTTCTCAACAAGCCGATTGTCGATCCGCATAATTGGCTTCACGCTGTGTGTCAGTCTGCAGGCAAATGGTTACTGTCTGTTTTACGAAAACTGCCTAAATCATACGGCTATATAAATAATGCAAACACAATGTATTTTTCGATAATATTACATTTTAGAAAAATTTAAGAATGTGACTACTTTTTATTTCGTGAAAGTTGGTATAATATTGATTTTCTTGCGAAAAACAATTTCCACATGTTAATTTAGCATGGGGGATTTCTAATTTTGCGAAATAGTGGACCGATTTTAAAATGTAACTTTTGTTTTCTTAGTTAGATCATTTCCGAGCTATCTAGCTAGGTCTCAGAATCAATTTCCAAATGATTTCGTTTTACAATTCTCCTCCAGGTTCTCCACCTCTTTTTCCCCATGTTAAATTCCCATACAGAACTCATTGTGTCAGTCTGCAGGCAAATGGTTAGACTACTAGCCGATTTCACGACAATTGCAAAGCATACTTATCTAGCAAAGTATACTTTGAGGGAGTAATCGTTTATTTTTCCCGGAATGCATTTTTTCATATAGAACTAACGACTGCATATATTTGATGATTAAACGTATGCAGAATTATTACACTGATTTTATTACATTATCACAGCCAAAATGGCTGTGATAATGTAATAAATTCAGAATCATAATAATTAATAAAGTTATCCTTAAATTGAAAATGTCCCCCTCAAAGTATACTTTGCCATTTTGGTGAAATAGGCTACTGAGTACATAGCTCTACTGTCTATTCCACGTTTTTCTGCCGACGAACTTTTGGCTATTAAACACATTAAATCTAAAACTATTTAAATGTAAGTACTTGTTCACCAATAACCAAAAAAGTCCCCGTCCCCCAATTTCTTTGTTTGATGAAATTCCATCAAATATTGATTTTATAGCGATTTTCCTACGGAAATTTAACATGGGCATGATAGGGGGAAAAGGAGGTGGGAGAGGTGGGGAGTAAAAGCATTTTGCAAATTGACTCTAAAACATGGCTTGGAAATTATGCAAATAAGAAATAAGAATGGCGGCGCCCATGAGGTACCAGGTATATCTTATTGTTAATCAATACTACTGCCTTTTCTTCCTTTTAATGATGACCATGTTCCAGCCGTTAACACTACGAGTCCGTCAATATCAAATTTACATGTAGCAATATTACTTACTTAGTTGTGTTAACGGTTGGAACATGGATGTATCTGATACCTCATGGGCGCCGCCATTACTGCAGTGTAAATAATAGACAATGTGATCCCATACCCTATTCCGGAATATGAGAAGAAGTGGGATTATGTAAACCGCGGACTGACCAACCTTAACTTCAGCGTGTCATTCTCCGTCTTCACGGACGTCAGCGACGTCTCGAGCGACTTGTGTTCCCTCCGGATCCTCTCAAGGCTCTCGTGGGCAATGTCCTGGGAGATCTTCGTCCGCTTAAACTCGTCCTGCAAGACATCGACAATATTTAATGGGAAACAAAAAGTGTTGTCTGTTGTTGTGATGGATGCCCCAGTTTTCGGCTCTATTCGATAATATATATGAGAATCGATTCTCGAGACGAACATGCATTTTATTTTCAGGCAGCCGACGTCAGAACATTCTTCTACATTGCTGATATATTGTGTTATGTGTATTTGTTCTTGGTGATAGATAAATGTTATTTAAATACCCGCAGTGAAACGATCAACTCTTAGGGGCCGAAAACTGGGGCACCGAACATTGTCATCTCTACCATACTTTATATGTTTCTTCTTCCTAAATATAAATCAAAGTACTGAAAGTACTGACTGGCGGGAGACAAGTAGCCACTTGTGAATTTGCATACTCGGAAATTCCTTGTTAGAAATATATTCGATGTTGATTATTGGATGTACAATCTGTAAATTTGGAGAACTTGATCAGTTACTGGTGTTTGTAAAATACAGCCTGCTCTAAACACAAATAGGTTGATGAAGCAAAGGTGCTTTATGAAAATCGCCCGTAAACCACAATATGAAAATGAAATGGCCTTCGACGTCGCATTGCGACTGCGTGGTACACGATACGGGGGGCGTCTCAATAACAGCAATTTGTTCTCTTCAAAAGTAAAGTTGGACATGCCAACTATTTTACACATAATGTTGAGCATTGCCGTTGCTATTAATAACTTGCTTTCAGTTCACTCGCTGACTTTAAATGTCACCTGACTGTTGTTAATTGCGAACGCAAATTGAGCCTATTGAGACGTCCCCCGATGAACAGAGAGCCACTTCCGAAAGTAGACCCGTGCAAACGGCCAGAATCACGATCCCAATAGCGTGGAGACAGTATGTCTCCCGCCAAAAACTAACATTGTTTGACAGCAAAGTTCGTGCACTTTGTAGCTCAGGTTAGTGCACGGTGATGTTTACTATTCGTGCACGACTAGAGCACCTAACGTGCATATTACGTACACTGGGCTGTTAACTTTAGCTCAAGCCTCCCTGTATGTATAGAATAACTTCTATTGGAAATGATTATAAATGCTGTCAAACCATGTTGTTAATGAGAAAAATGAATTCGGCCTGCAAGGAACCGGCAAAAGTTAATCCTTAGACAATGGGAAACACAAAGTGTCGTCTGCTGTTGTTTCTTCTTTCTAAATATAAAAAAACAACATTTTGTGTGACACTTTAGAATCATTTCCAGTATAATCATATTGGAAATGATTCTAAAATGCTGTAAAACCATGCTGTTGATGAGAAAAATGGAAAATAAAAAATGTACAGCGGACGACAAAGTTTAATTAGGCATTGCAAGGATTGACTATTATTTATTTGTGGCCGTGAATGGACAAATGGGATTTATGGAATTTGTGACCAATGAAGCTCCTGATCACATTGCACACTCATGTAGCCTGCTAATGATCGATATTGCTGATTAGAAGCATGATTGGTGGTTCATTGGTGGAATGACGAACAGTGCAGATCCTGATCAGACTGTGCGGATGCACAGTCTGTTCTGGATCTACACTGGTCGCAACACACATAAGCCCCATTTCCCCAGTCACAGTCACAAATACAACATTTTCATTATGAGTACTATTTCCGGCATAACGTATTTCCAGTATAACCTACTAGTGGGTCACTGTTAGTTGACATTAGCGTGCACACCATGTCAGTATCTACTGTCTGTTCCACATTTTGCTGCCGACGAACCTTTGGCTATTAAACACATTAAATCTAAAAAATATTTAAAAGTAAGTACTTTTTTATCAATAACAAAAAAGTCACCCTCCCCAAGAAAACTGATTTGATGAAATTCCATCAAATATTTATTTTATTGCGAAAAAACGATTTTCCTATGGGAATTTAACATGGGGGCTAAAAATACATTTTTTTTTAAATACTTTTTTTTTTGTGGACCGATTTTCAAAATATAACTTGATTTCTTATCATTTTCAAGCTATCTCACATGTAGCCGATTTCACCAACAAGTATATTTTTCTAGCAAAGTATACTTTGAGGGAGTAATCATTTATTTTTCCGAAAATGCATTATTTCATATAGAACTAACGACTGCCTATATGTGATGACTAAACGTATGCAGAATTATTATACTGAATTTATTACATTATCACAGCCATTTTGGCTGTGATAATGTAATAAATTCAGTATAATAAACATTAATAAATTTATCCTTAAATTGAAAATTTCTCCCTCAAAGTATACTTTGCTAGAAAAGTATACTTTGCAATGTTGGTGAAATAGGCTACAGGTTTCGGAGTCAATTTCCAAAATTTCCAAAATCTTTTTTTCGCAATAAAATCAATATTTGATGGAATTTCATCAAATAATGTTTTTTGGGGAGGGTGACGTTTTTGTTATTGATGAAAAAGTACTTACTTTTAAATATTTATTTTAGATTTAATGTGTTTAATGGCCAAATGTTCGTCGGCAGCAAAACGTGGAACAGAGAGTAGTCAACTGTGAGTGCACTACGTTCAATGTTTCATTGTACATGTAACTGTGAGTGACTCTTTCCCAATGTTCCATGTTAATGTGCAGCCACACTATTACTTTAGTTACAAAGGTATTAGAAATAGGATATACTCTGGTCGCAAACCACATAAGCCCACAAATACAAATACTTTCGTTAGCACGGATAGATGCGTAAGAGCGGTCCTTAATGTTGGAGAAAACCGGAGTACCCAGAGGAAACCATGCCATAGTATGTACTGCCACGGTCGAGGATCCATCCCGGGACGCATTGGCGAGATGCCAGCTCGTTACCAATGGGGGATTGCAGCGAGTTGTCTCCCGTTGGACTTACAATGTATTTGTAGAAATTCGATCCAAATTGTGTAGCTTTATAGTGCTTTATTGTGTGTAAAATGGGCGAATGTAGCATGATATAGATTTCGACTACTGTTGATCCATCTCATCCTATATATCTACGCAATCTGATCTGGGACTACATTATTTGCCAGATTCATATTTTCACACGTATTAATGTTATTGCAATCAGTGTAGACGCAGATCTGGGTCTACACTGTTCGCAAAACTCATTTTCTGTGCTATTTGCAAAGGGAAGTAACTGGCTACTATCCCTAATTGCGCCAATCGGAAAATCAAAGTCACCGTAAATATATCGTACATCAGCCGCAGCTGGCATATAATAGGGCGTTTGGACAGGTTAGTTCAGGAGATCAATTTACACACTAATGTAGCCTCATTTGAACGGGTTTTGTACCTACTAGCAATCGCGCAATGGCAAATTCGACATATCGAACATTCGTGCATTGACCAGTTCGCCACCTACCTGTACTCGGGCATTGATGAGCTCCAGCTCCTTAACCA